>OMNW01020531.1:4305-22396 GCA_900303245.1 Selene dorsalis
GGAATCCACTTTTGTGTGTTGTCAACCGATGTATTTTAAGAAGTCACACACCAACACAAAGAAACATGGGAAAAGAAAAGAGAACTGTGGGGGAAAGAAGGTTCATGCTGCCTCCAGCCTGTTGCTCTGCGGTTAACCATCACACTGGAGTCTATGAAGTGGAGGAAATGGGGGTGTGGGAAAAGGAACGACCGCCTGGTCATACTGCAGCATTCCCATCCCTGTCCTCTGTGGAAACACAGACTAATAAGAGGAAGAGGGAGAGGGAGAGGAGGCATTTCAAAATATCAGCCGCTCTCTCGGTTGCATGGAATCATAACTGCGTGAGAACCTAAACAAATCTCTTCAGGCCTACTAGCTCAGGTTGACCCCAATTTGAACCTCCCTTCCTGTCCACCTGGTTCCTCCAGTCCAGTGCACTGACCCAACCCCGCCAGACAGTCTGACACATCTTCAGGGAACAGTACTCCCGCACCCTCCTCCCACTACTCTCCCTGCCCCCAACCTTTCCTCTGCCTGTCTGCCTGTTTGTCTGTGTGCCCTGTTTTGACTCCAGGCCCAGGACCGTGTACTCTCATGCACAGCATTGTTCTTCTACAAACAAAAGGCTTCCTTTTCCCCTCTCCACTCCTCCCTAACCTCCGCGGGACTTAAAACCTAAAGGGAGGGACAAAAGCAGAGATGAAGAAGACTGACTTGTGACTGACATGTGCTGATGGTTGTGCTGGTGAACATGTTCTCTTGCTAATCTCTGAGCAATCTCCTAATCAATCAGACAGTGACAGACAGTATGTTGGGTAATGTTTGGTTCTTGAACGCTGCCTCTGTGAGCGGCTGTCACTGAAACTGTAGCGGAGGAGGGCTGATATTAGCATGGTGCTGGAGCTTCTACACATGGCAGCCTCACAGACATGGAGCCATTCAGTCTAACACAGGAAGGAAACAAGGCGCAGTTCATTGGGAACACGTCCAAGTTCATTTTCAGCTGAACCCACTTAGAGACTGACCAGTGGTGCCGTTTGACCAAAAACTTCCAGGAACTATTGAGCCTGACAAACTATACTCAGGGACTAAATGTCCCTTTTCAAATTCCTGTTTAAATTTCCACAACGTCAGAGAAACCGGGACCAATTGGAAGGCCAGTGACAGCACTGTGAACAAAGAGTTGTCATGTTGTGTGGCGTACTTCGGACTTTTGTTTGCACGTGTGCTTTTTTTGTTGATTAACACAGACCGGAAAAACTGCTCAGTGTGAGTGTTATTCATTTGGTGTGTGGCTGCACTCAGACTTTCAGTTCAAAAAAAAAGAAAAGTTTAATTACTTTTGTGCACTTGGTCACACCACGCTCCTTCTCCCTCAATTACTCAGTCAGTGGTGATGCTCTCCTTCACCCTGCAGTCATCTTTCTTCACTCAAAACAAGCTCAGAGGCAGACAGCACAGTTTATTTTTCTTTGTGTAATAAACACATTTTTGACTGTTTTATGCACAAAACCAGTTTAGTCCCTTGTACCTCTGAAATCACAGGTTTGGTTCATGAGCTCCTCAAAGGTTTTTGGTCTCCTGTGGGAGGTCTCTCATGATGACAGAAGGTGCTTTTCCACCAAAAATTCCAGGGACTTTTTAAAACTAAAAGGTTCCTGTGGCCCACTGTCATCTGCGTTTCCATTGAAGCTTTAAAGTCCCAGGGAGATTACGCAAATCACTAAATGTAGCCTACTTGTCTAAAAATTAGGCGACACATACAAGAACAAAGATTTCTTCTCAAACATATTATTTTGATTCTGCATGGTGAAAAACAAGGATCAAGAAGCAGTGTCGGGCAAATTACTCTGGAAAAGTATCTTCATTACTGATTCCTCCTTTTAAAAGTAACCTAATCAAGTTACTGTTCTGATTACTCCATTTTAGACGTATTTTGTTACGTTGTAGGTTACATTATGCGTTATCCCATTCCCTCAAAAAAAAAAAACGGACAGCGGAGCAGGCCGACGCCAAAAGTACCTGAACCTTTCAGAAAGTACTACCCCCTGACCAGGCCGTTTTTGGGGGAACTATTCTACCCTGGAACTAAAATTTCGTTCCTGGTTCCTCTAGTGGAAACGCGCATGGTTCCTCGAAAGGTTCCTGGTTCCTTGAAAGGTTCCTGGTTCCTGGGGAAAGTTCCTGTGGTGGAAACGGGGCTAGAGTGACCACCTCATCCTCACTAATGGGGCAATAAATGGTTAATCAGGCAATCTTTACAACTGATTCAATACTGACTTCCTTATTGTGATATATGCAAGATGTAATGTAAGCAACCATGACAGCAGCAATAACCTCATTGTCCCCGAGACACTGATAGCAGACAAACAAGCTTTAAAATAAACCTGCTTTACTGGGCAGCCCAGTGCCACAGAATCAACCACAGCACCCATTCACCCAGGGCTTTCCACGCTGCCCTGCTCAGGACAAAAGTGGGTTACTTTTTAAAGACCTGGCTACACCACTTAAGTTTAGCTCTTAACTGGAGTCAGGCAGAATGGAGTGAGGGAGCAGGGTAGAATTTCAGGAACTCGGTCCAACTCTTCATGGGGTGCAGGCTAACTGTGGAAATGTGGTTAAGGCAAAGTGACTTGTAGGCACTGGGAAATATCTTAACTTTGGCAGATTTTTAAATCATAGCAAATCCACTTATGTAATATGTAAATCTGATAAGACTTTCTGGTCACATATTACAGATATTAGAGTCATTGGTAGCAGAGTGATCATGGAACTACAAAGTGCCAGGAAAATCTTCTAATGCCTCTAAACAGACCTGAAATTTCCAAGATTTAGAAAATTAGAAAGGAAAAAGAGTAACAAAATCTCCCCGTGCATCAACTTATACTGAGAGGAAAACAGAAAGGAACACTTCAAAAAAAAAAAGAGGGGAAAAAGGTCTCGATCCTCTCCTCCGAAGTTTAAAAAAAAAATACAGAGGCATTCAAAGACATGCTCCATCTCCATTTCACACGTGCTCTGAGTGAGGAGGGGAAAGAACAATCCTGTCAACAATTGACGAGTGGAGAGGAAACCAGCAGTGAAATGTATTAAGAAACTCATAGTTCTTGTGACATGCATTAAACGCCACAAAGCAAATACAGAACATTTAGATTCCCAGGACTCCTGTTACACACTTGAGGAAAAGGACTGGGGACATCTGTTGCACCAAATCACTGAGACCAGACACACTGTAAAAAAAACAACTGAGGAATTAAGAAGAAAGAAAAGACACAAGCCATAATATATCCTCCATAGCTTCCCTTCATAAAAAAAGGATAAAAGGCCGTGACTAAGAGAAGCCATATATCATTATGCATCGCGCTCAGCTCCTGCTGGAAAAGTGATGAGTGATTTCGCGAAACACGTCGAGACATTCAGAGGAAGCGGAGACCTGTTCTGCCAGGTGGTATTATATCTAAATGATCTGCGTCAGTTAAAAAAAATGATGTAGCTTTAAGGCCAAGTGATTAGTAGACATTGTTAATGTTTGGGCAGAGAGCCAAGACAAAGAAAGGGCCGGGAAGTTAAGTTTTGTTTTGTACTTATTTTAGGTTCTGTGATGCATGACGCAGGCAGCTGTTACCTAACAAAAAAGACTGGAGTTACTTCTCCTGGCAGCAGCAGTCAATGAATATAAGTCATCAGGTGAGTGTGATACAGTGCATCAGCACCCACAAAAACTGAATGGATGGATCAGTCACGGCTGAGGACGATCTGTTTAGAGCTGCACTGTTAGTCAATTCATTAATTAGTCACCTGACAGAAAATTAACTGGAAACTAATTTGCTAATTGGCTGATTTGATGCTGATTTATAAAATAACATGTTGATGTGGAGAATGTTGAAATAATCAGAAAATCATATGCAAAGAATATAACTGAAGAGGCAAACAGTGGCATTTCATAGACTAAGGTGATTAATGCATTAGTTGGAAAACAGACAAACAAAATGAAAAAAAAAAAACAAAAAAACTCAAATTTCAAACTGAAGTAATTAATAGTTGGAGCCACATGGTAATAACTTTTGAATCCAGGGAAACCATCTGAAACAAGAGAAATGTCACTTGGGCAGGAACCTGACAACCTGTGTTGTCAACACCGATGCTGAGCCAAGACTGAGTTCCAACTAAACCAGTCTCTAAACAAGGACAAAAGGCCTAGATAAGAGATGCACTAATGCAAAGGCTCAAGTCAAGGTCTTATCTTCTTTAGTAAAAACCTGTTTGACTACATGGGGAAATTCACCACACACAACCACACGTGAGAGGAAAGAGGCTGGCAACATTCTTAG
The DNA here is from genome assembly GCA_900303245.1 of Selene dorsalis. Classification (NCBI taxonomy): domain Eukaryota; kingdom Metazoa; phylum Chordata; class Actinopteri; order Carangiformes; family Carangidae; genus Selene; species Selene dorsalis. The sequence continues at coordinate 8,619 of OMNW01020531.1, forward strand.
TGTAAGAACATTTCATCCATCTCACGTCACCTTTTCCCTCCGTGATACAGTCCACTGTAATTGCATAATAGAGGAGTCCACCCCGACTATTTTCAGCTCCAAATAGTGGGAAACCATGCCACAATGGCAATTTTTAGTGGCATTCTTGTTACCCCTGCATAGTACATCACTCTCTCTTTCCACTCCGTGTGATACATGTGCCTAACAGAGAGTCATCCAGGCGAGTAAAGTCTTCCACAGTACCATCACCGCTGCCGCTAAGTGAGAAGTCAAAACAGTGAGCAGAGCAGAGCAGAGCAGAGCAGAGCAGAGCTCACGCTTCTGCAAGCTTGCACTGCTGTTGGCCGGGGCCCGAGCTGTTGTGAGTGGCTGCACGGCTCTCCGTGCTTCTTGGCTCTTTTGCCCCACTCTGATGTAATGGAGGAGAGTAGAGGAGAGGTCTGAACGGAGCTGCAGTGGAGAGAGTGGATGGTACCAACCTGTTTAACAGAAGTTGAGGACCACCACACTGCTGCGTTAATTGCCAGAAATGCTGTTTTGCTTCTCCACTTAGGTTTTCCCCCCCAAACCCTGGGGAGGTTTAGTTTCTAAGAATGATTTCTCTGCTTCATCTGGGAGCACGATTACATCATTACCACCCAGCCATATTTTTCCTTCACTACGATCCACTTTGCCAATGAATGTGTTGGATGGATGCCCCTCAGCCACTTTTAACAATCAGGACAGTAATCATGTCGTAATCATAGAAGAAAGCATTGCGTAGCCACCTCCTAAAGCCCTCCCTCATTTCTTTATAACATAACATGTTCATCATTCCAAGCCCTGATGTCTCCCTAACCCCCGAGATCCACCGGTGGTCTCATGATCAAAAGCCATGACCAGACGCCGCCGTGTGCAGGTGCACGCCATAAACAACTTTTACTATATGCTGCAGGTCGTGTTTAAATTAGATGACACGTGTCTACGGGACATGTGTTGTCATGTCAAGCCAAATTTAGGCATGCGTCTATGAAGTAATCTCTCACAGTCTGGTCTGTCAAATGGAGCTGTGTTTGAAAACATCAAGTATAAAACTGGTTCCTGTGGATGAGCCATGAGTTTCAAATGGAGAAACCCAAAATACGTTGACATGGGGAGAGCGTTACATGCGGGCTGAGTTTAGTTTATTCATTTCTCCAAATAAAGATTTCAATCATTCACAGGAAACAAAAGAAACAGGGAGGTCTGCTTTGGTTTACAAAGAGTCATCAACACCTTAAACAGATTTTTTCAGCCTGAAGCTCTGGATGTGAATTTTGTACATCAAGTGCTTTGGCTGTAATAATATGGTTTTGAGAGAGTAAATATTAGGCTACATCTCCGAACATTCCCAACATGAGTTTCTGTAACATCTGCCCGAGAGCTGAATCATCAGGCATTTGGCACTCCCAGTTTTGGTTTTAAAGCTTAGTTTCATAATGATTTCCTGAGAAACAAACAGCTCTTATCAGGCAGTTACACATCAATGTCACTCTCAAGAGTCACCACATACAGACAATGAATAGTGAGAACAAATGGGCCGGCATATTTAAGATTCCTCTTAAATGAAAGCAAATGTAAAACCTCAGTTTAAACATCACATTTGCTCCTCTATGCATACGCAGTTCGACCTTTTTTCTTACTGCACAGGAATTCTGTGGTGTATTTGTACAACTTCAACAGAGATGCCATTTGAAATGTGATCCGGTGTGAATATAAACATCTCTCTTCTGATCCTGTCTCCTCAGAGGACTGAAGGGGCTCAAACGTCAGGCCGAGGCACGGACAGACGCCTCCAGTCAGCTGTTGGCGTCTTGCGGCTTTTGCACCAAACCCCCATGCACCCTCTAGCCAGTAACACTGGAGATTTGAGAGACCCCCATCTGCTTGAGGTTAGTCAGAGTTAATCGTATCAGCCCGTGTCCGTCCAGGTTTAAAGCGGAGTCGGCATGTTGAAGAATTAATCTCAGGTTACTCTCCTTCATCAGAAAGCCGGGCAGGAATGCTCTGGCCACCCTGCCTCGCCCGGCCTTTCTAGGGAAAGCGAAAGGAGCCTTTGCATGAGTGGATATTTGTAAGAGCTAATGAGACTTTGTGCAAACTTGCTAAGTGATCTCACCTGGGAAGACTGCTGAGAGATGATAATAATCATAGACATCCCTACAAACAAAGGAGGGGGGAAAAGGCTTAATGCCACCGCTTCAATCACAACCACAAGGCCTTACACCTTCCACAGAGAGGTTGAACATTGACCGGTGTAATGATTAGAGAGAAGGCCTTTGGAGTACTGGCACGCCATTGTGAGCTAGGCACAGGTGTGATGGCGGACCACCGCACTTGTCTGCCTTGACAGCAGAAATGCCACAGATGGTGCGAGAGAAGTAAAAAATCTGATGTGGCGAGGCCCACATACGTACTGAATCCATCACCGTTTCAGTATGAATTTCCACAGAAAAAAAACACATCACAAAGGGGCTGCAATCGAGGAGCTCTCTGTAACACAGGGCCTTTCTCCATTACTCATATGTGGCGGAAGCTGCAGTAACAAGCTTGGTTCAGAACAGCCAACGATCATGAGGCAAGTATCTCGTGCTTGGTCTTTTTTGTCATGCTTTCTAAAAGCAGCAACAGACGTTCATCTCTTCTATGTGATTTTCAATCTAAACAAGCATCAAGAGGAGCAGCAAAAAAAACCAGATTAACCTTAAAAAACGAAAATATTCAATCAGGACGTAATGAAAGTGGCTGCTCCTCTTTAGTGTGGGCTGCGGCAAACTAAGGGCATCTAAAGTCAAACGGGGTTCTGGACCAACATTGGATATGCATGCAGCCGCCCCCGATAACAAAACACCCTCAAGTGGAGTTTCTAACTTCAAAGGGAGAACTAGTTTGGGAAATAGGCAAGAAATAGAGATGGAGGGCAGCGGACGAGACAGCGAGGAGAACGGCCAGGCAGGAGTGATAGGAGAAGAGCCTGCGGACAAGAATCAGTTTAGTCCTCGCTGGAGCTCCCCTCCCTCACACTCACCACTAATCCAATTCTGACCCATTAACCACCACAGCCAGGTTAACAGAGCAGGCCTTTGAAGAAGGTCTTTCCCAAACCACCCAGGAGGATTAGCACTTCTCCGAGGCCAAAGAGACACTCTCACTCACTGCACTCTCCCTCTGACAGGGCTACAGAAGGCGCACAACCACTGCAAGTTTGCTATGTGAGACAGTGTGTAAATCCTGAACTATGATGTTGAAAAAAGAAAAAAAAAAAAATTATGACTCATCCTGGCTGAGTACACCGCACTCATCTAAATTCTTTATGAACTGTAATTAACCATGGCTTCCTGCATATTGACTCCATAAATCAAAGAAATGGAAATAAAAAGAGGACTATCATCCTTCTCTCTACCGGGAGTGATGGAAAACCACAAAATGATATACCTTGTGAGAAGTACATCTGCATGTGTCTGAGTGTCAATACCACACGGGCTGGAGAATAGTGCTACAGATGCTCTGGTGCTACAGCTATGCAACGGTTCCCCGCTGGAATCCCGGTCCTAATAGAGGTGACAGCATAAATCATATAAAATATACAGCAAATGATCCGTCATCATGGAGCGTGCTACGGTGGTTTCCAGCCTACTTTTCCACCAAACATGCACCCGCAGCCCCATTTGATAAGTTCAAATACCCTGTAACCAACACCAGCCGCCATGATCGATACGCGTCAGTCTGAAGTGATTTAAAACCTGGATGTCATCTAACAGTATTAATCTAATGGAGTGGTAGAGAGCAGACATTTTTGCCACACTGTGTAGTGTAGACACACTTTTAGCCAACTGTCCAGGACCAGTTTTAAGGCCAGTGCAAGGCTTAATGTTTAGGTGCTGCAGCTGCCTCAATTCATTTTCATCAAGTCATTTTTAAAAATTTTTCATATTATTTGAGGAGAAATCTTCCCATATGAGTGCTGCCGACTGCAGAAATCCTCCTGAGCTACAAGTAGCCCTGCTTGGGAATCACTGATGTAGGACAGTCCAAGTGTAAACACAGAACATGGATGGTAACTTTCAGACTCCAAATGAAACAGGGTGTGCTGGTCCAGGAAAATATTATCTGTTGTTAATGTTACAAAGCGGCCATTCTGAAGTGTTGATGCTCTCCTCAGCAGGAAGAGACAGTCTCCCCAAACCACACACACACCGCCCACTAATCTAACCCATGGCACACTGTTATAATACAGTGACAGGATAGAGCCGCGAGCCACCCAGCGATACAACCAACACACGGGACGCCTGACGTCCCGCTGAGTAATATGACTGCAATTCTTTGCTTTATTGTTACAGGGGAACCTCAAAAGGGGGATTCTGGACTGTTCTGCTTCCCACCTGTCAGGGGTGACGTTTGGACAAGTGTTTGGGTCTGGGGAGCACTTCCTCTCTACAAAGCTGCCCACTCTCTCTCCCCCTGCTACATCTGGTCTCCTCCGGGCCGTTGCTGGCGGCGGTTGAGGGTAGAGCGACCGCAGAAGGCTTTGTCCTCATTGAAGAGCAGCTGAACCAACAGGAAAGCCAACCCCAGCCAGTCAATTAATTGATGGAACAATTTAAAATTATGGGAGGCTCTCAGTAGGGGGAAAGAAAACGTCGACAAATGATATGCAATAATTGCTTGTTAGCTCCCCTTTTTGATTCCCACACATTTTTTTTCTGATCCAGCCGCTATTATTTTGTTTTCTTTTACATCTCGTTAAACCAAAATGTGGAAATGTTTGCTCAAAATGCATGTCCGTGATGGGCCAGTAGACTCAACAGTTCACCACATGCAGCTAATCACTGTGTATTTACAATGTATCCTGTCTGAACACCCAGATGAACCCAAATCACTTCCATACAGCCACTCTGTAAAATGGCTCAGACTGAGACCACATGAATGTACAGAGTGCCAGCTCAGACCACATTAAAACTCTCTTGATCATCAGGTCCTGTGCCTCCACAGCCCCATCTGTGCCCAGCTGTGGGGCTTTCTTCTTCAGCTACCCAGCATCCAAAGACCCCCATCTGCAGACTACAGTTCCACCCAAGCTGCAGTGAGAAAAAAAAAAAGCGAGGACTTGCACTAAAAAGGACAGACCTTAGCCTTTCACTCAAAGCCGCACAGTGGGCCAGTGTGAAACCCCAGGGCCTTTGTTGCATCTTTAAAATAAGTCTGTTTGATTCTCGAGCAGCATCTGTGTCCATTCAACTGTCAGTCGTGGTACAAGGGAGAAGAGCAGGGAATTTTTCCAACCATTTCATTGAAAATAAAAGAACCTGCTCTATCTGTAGGACCGGCTGCGGCGCTGTAAAACCCCGATCTTTCGCAGTTAACTGAAAGGCGCAAAAACCACCTACCAGAGAGAGCATCAGACAAACAGAGGATCAGAAAACTCAGAGGAAGCTCAGTTAGCAAGGGTGGGAGTGAAATATGCTTTGGACTTGGTCTGAGGGGGAAGAAGCTTACAGTCGGAAAGAACAGGAGTGACTCAGAGAGGAAGAGGTGGGAATGCGAATGGAGAATTCTAGGGAATCCCACTGAGATAGCTCTCTTCGCTAGTCTGCACGGGGCCAAAGAATTCAGATGAGCAAACCATATGCTTAACAAGTCATATGTAAACTCGCAGCTAAGACAAAAACAGCAATAAACGTCAAGAATCTGAATTGGACAAGAATATGAGACAAACAGCAGATCATTTATTACCTCCTCACGTCTCTCTGGCCGGAAAACGCATTCATAGGGCAAAAGATGGATAATCGCTGACTTGTGATATGTGATTACGGTTTGTGACGAATTGGAGGGACACAACCTCTTTTCTGTCTCAATTGTGTTATAGGGAACACTGTGCTTTCGCGTTCAGCTGCATGTCATCAAATTTACGGCTGCATGAAAAAGTGGTGCAAATTATGCCATGATCTATGTCTGCATGACAGAATTTAAGAATGATCAGGCCAAGCAACGAGCCTCGAATTAATGATATAATTTATGACTCGGTGGATCATGCATGTAATGCCATTATGTGTGTTTGTGTGTCACATAATTTAGGAGTGATCAGCTGTAGAGTATAATGGAAACCTGTCCCGTGTAGTCAAGGGGCAATTCTCACCCCAAGTGTTAGTTTTAGCAGCTTGCTTGCCATATTTTTCCAGTTTAATAGCTGGCAAACATCTGCAACATCTGGTTCAAATGGACAGGGGGGTTGTCAGCAACGAGAGACGCCTACAGCACAAACAGCTACAGGCCTGTTTAAATGTAGTAACTCATCATTCACAACCTGCCTGGAAACAAATTCATCGGCAGCTATGTGTCAAAATTCAGCTCAACTACAGATGACAACATGCAGCTACAATGTCGCAATGACACTCTCTGGGCCCATTACTCCCTAAGCAGCAATATAATCAACCTCGTATACACAGCTGTGCAGCGCTAAACAAAGAAACACATAATGAGAGTTATGTAGTGAAGCCTCTCTGTTAAAAGTGAGCACTCGGGCTCTACCACCAGGCAGCTCCCTTCCTGAAGAGCTTCCTATCCGGCTGCGAGCCATGCTTTGCGTGGCTTCGGACGCACTGAGCTCAGCTACAGGACGGAGCTGACCATGCGGATGGTGGTATGGCAAATATGACATAATTCTTAAGTAAATATACAGCGTCAATTATGGAAAAGTTGAAGTTTTTATGAAGTGATGGATTTTTATTGTTCCCCAACAGGGACTGTATTTAGTCTGGAGGGGTGCACGTTGTCACTCATCATCAGGAGGAGAGGTGGTCTGCGAGTTCCTGCTCTCGCCATTTTTCACAGCAAACTCACATTCTTAGCATTCCACCAGGAGACCACTGCGGTCCATCTCAAACTGTGGTGACAGACTAATTCACGACCTAATAGACCCATCTAGATTTCACAATCAAAGCCACAGACGATAAGATTTTGTGGTGACCTGTCCCTAAGGAACTTCGGTGCATGACAAATAAAGTAAGGCCAGCGGGACGGAAATTTTACTTTGCTTCAAAAACTAGCAATCATGATTCTGTGCTGCAGTGCAGGAGACAGAGCAATAACTCAATTGACTGCAACAGGTGTATGTCTGCATTAAAGATTATGTAACCATTACCAATTAACGCTGTCACAACATTTCACACATCACAATGCAAAACGCTCCAAAAGGAAAATGATCCTCAGCAAGAACTTCAAAGTAACATGAACATGCATGACGTCAGTTATGTGTACATATTCCTATGGTACATATCACTTTATGAGTTCTGGATACTTAAGCTTTGTTCAAAGCGCTTCTCATAATACAGCGAACCCTGGATGATATACAACACCTGTGTAAAACCTTGCTGATGGCTTGCTGTCCTTGGCCACCTTGCATCCCCAGCTCATTAAATCCATCTCACTGAGATCCCTCCTTCTTGTCTCCAGTCATTCCTATCAGAAAGTGCACCAACTTAAATATTTAATTTGGCTCTTCCTGATAGAAACAGACAGCCCTGGAATTTGATTCAGGTCAGATCCTGCACGTACATCAAAGAGGGCAGCTGTCAGGCCTGTCCCAGTCAAAACACTGTGTGCTCATGTAAACCTTTTTTTTTGTTTTTTTTTGCTGTTTATGTTGAAAAGGCACAAACCAAACAGCTGAGTAGAAGAAGGGGGTGGTCCAAACTGATCTGCACGACTATGTTACCTCACAACAAATTACTCAATCTTAGCAGCTCCAGCGTTGAGGAGCGGATCATGAATGTAGAAGTATGAAGCGCTCATTAGCTGAGGCTCAACTCATACCGCATGAGTACAACTTGATGGTGACCTGTTCCGAGGCCAGTAACAGACAAAGGAGGCAGCTGTCTGTCAGGAGCCAGTGAAGGGACACTGCTCACTGTTCAGTGGCAGTTGCAGCCTCTTGTGACCTGTGGAGCTGCCTGTCATCTCAGCCGAGGCTTGTCCCGGGATAAAGGCTTGATTATAGCTAACTTGGCAGCCTGTCTGGCTAGGCTAACGTCAGACAGCTAGCCAACTTTACGTGAGCCCGTCTGTCAGCAGAGCAGCGTGTGAGCAGTGTGAGGAAGCACCCTGGCTCCTGGAATATTTACATTGATACGAAAGGTCAAAAAGACGTGTAAAATATATTCCCCATGTCGGTTTCTTGAAGCCACAACCAACTCCATGCCAGGGCAACGCAACGCACGGCTACGTTACTCCGGGACCCGTGTTATGGCTGGTGGTTGGCTGCTGGGGACAATCACAAGGTTGTGTCTATTTCCAAGAACAGTAATATCTAAATTCAGCGTTATCTATCGATCTGTCAAGCCAGTTTTCCACCATTAGCTAGCAGTGTTGAAAAACACACATCTTTAATAAAATAAAGCTGTTCTCGAAATAGTAAAAATCACAGGAAAAGGAACCGGCGGCAAGCCAACTCCATGGCCCATGGGAACAGTTCCCATCCAACAAATACACCGAGCCTTCCTAGCTAGTGTGTTGGGGAATATACTTGGGGATTTAAAAGCGTTGCTAGCTACCTGTTAGTCGCAGCTTCACCGGGCCATTCCGCCGGACTCCTTGGTTAGACATCTCCTCTTGGTCCCAGCCTTCAATGCACGCTATAAAAATGTGTGGTTAAATGTGAAAAATAACAAGGTTTATCAACCACTCCGCCAGTTTTAGACAATAATGGAGTCAAGGCATTGTGGCCCGGATGTGGACTGAACTGCCATAGCGCTCGCTCACAAATGCGAAAAAAAATAAAAAAGAGGGAAAAGAAAACCGTGAGTGCACTGCTGCAAAGTGCATTTACTACAAAACAAGGACTTCTCCCCGGTGAAAGGTGGAAACGAGCTGCTGAGGGAATCGCGGCGCTGTAACGCGGTGTTTATCTTCACATCTTCAGAAGGAGCCTCTGCCTCGGAGTGAGTCCTCCTCTCCGCTCGGCACAGAGAGTTGAACTGTGGAGCCCTCCAGTTTTAGATCCCACCTCAGGAGGCTGCTGGTAGGAGCTGACCGGTGACGACAACACACCGAGGGGGGAGTGAAACATTTCTCCAACATGTGGCACCTAACTGAAACTCACACACACACACACACACAGGTTCCAGTGTGTCCTCTGTGATGAGTCCTGATGTTATGGTTTTTAATTAGTTATAAATAAATACAGATGCACGAGTCTGTGGCACTTTATGACGCTTTATAAGGGCGTATCTATACACTCAATTTATATTCTCTCATCCCTCTGTAAATTATTCCAGGATTTATTATTTATTCATTTTATATATATTTATATGTTACTTAAAAAATTAACTCACACCTGTTACATTCAGGTGTCTGTGAGCCAGCGTGCACTATACCAGGGCCCTTGAGGTAGTGCAGGGACTGATAATGAAAAAGAAAACTACAGGTTGACACAGTGGTAAAATATTATAGTAAAATGTATTTAAAAAGAAAAAAGCAGGACCCTATCAAACATTTTTAATAATCATTTAAAAGCTCACAGTAGTGTGAGACAGGATTTTTTTAAACTCTCAAAAGTATCGTTGGCAACAGTGATATCCCCCTTATTAATAATAGTAATAGCAGTAGTAATTAATAATAGCACAGTGAATTTGGACCCAAAAGTATATAAGTCATGAATGTAGTTTGATGTCTGTATTATAGCTGCATTATATCAGGTTGTGTAGGAGCAAAGTACTGGATATTATGGGGGTTTTTTTCTTTGCTGCTGAGAGTTAATGAGATGGTTGACAAGACTGTCACATCTTTACACTTCATAAGTTACAGCTAGCATCAGATCACTAACATGTTATCTCACCTTTGTACAGAAACGAGAGTGTGACATCAAACTTGAAGGTTTTTTTTTCTCCACTGTAGAGTACAATTACAGGTATGAGCCACGTATTAATCACATGCAAGCAAGCTAAGAAGAGTATACAATGGACCAGATACGAAATGGTACCCGCTGCTTCATATTTGCTATTTGGCCTAATGCATGGCTGTTGTTTTAATTTTGTGAAAGTGAATTTAAACCAGATTTGGTTGAGAGTTGACTCCCTTTTATTTAGCCAGACAGCCAGAATGGGACCAGAACACTAACTCCAGCAGTATTGCCATCTACACTACAAGTTGCAACAGACTACTAAAAAAACTACAATGGCTATTTGGTGTAAATAAAACCCCACACATGATCTGACAACTTTATTTACAATAACGTTTTTTTCAAGAAACATTAAAACAGTATGTACAGTACATACAAGAAGAGCAGAAACTCCACAATTACATGAACAAAGGACAAACAGTGGCAATGAGGGTACAGTACAGTGGAGAGAGTAGGCATTAGAAAGTTATCTAGAAATTGAAAGTGCTCTGGTTCTCATTGATCTGGAATGCATAACCGTCGGTGGTTGTTTCTGGGGCCACAGATTGCACCACCTCCTCCTTTAAAATTCAAGAGCATAGAAAAACAGTAAGCCCACTTATGTTCATTTCAGAAAAAAGGTAATTCTAAAAAATCTGTTCAAAGACACGTACCTCCTCGGAGAAGTATTTCTCAATCAGGTTGAGAGATGCTTTGTACACCATCTCGTTCTCGTGAGACTGCAGAGCCTCGATCTTGTCCAGTCCACCACATTCTTCAATCATGAGACTCAGCTTGTCCGACTCTCCAATTTTATCCCCAGCCTGACAGGAAAACACACATCAGCATCACTATTCCACAGCTATCTCATCAGCTCTGATAAGAAATAAGGAAAAACCTAAAACTTTGATTTCACATTTTTATTTTTCCCCCCACCAACACAAACACTCACCATGAAGATATTGGTGATGGCATCCAGGATGACGAGGATAGTTTTGCTGTCCTTGGTGGAGAGCAGATTCAGAAGAGGCTCGAGCACGTTGGCTTGAACAAGGTAAACCACCTGCTCAACAGTGCCCCCACTGGTGTAGTTTGTAACAGCCCAAACAGCTTCTTTCTGAGTTTTGTAGTCACCCTGCAGATAGAGAGAGAGAAAAAAAAAAGACCAACATGAGCCGAAAGTTAAAGATATGAAGGAGTCTGATTGACAGCAATGGGCCGGGAGAGATTAAATTATATTCAACCCACAAGTGAGGGAAATCCCACCAATAACAACATACCCGTGCGAGTGTTTCCACCAGGTATGGAACGAGGCCTGCACTGATGACCTCCTGGATCTGGGTGTCCCTCCCTGCAGTGATGTTGGACAGTGTCCACGCCGCCTCTTTCTGGATGTTGGCTTTTTTGTGGCGCAGCAGTCGGGCGAACATGGGCAAAGCCCCAGAATCAAGGACCGTCTGAGTCTGCTCATCTGTACCGGTCACAATGTTGCCGATGGCACGCAGCGCAGGAGTCTGAGGAAGGGTTGAAAGGTCAATTTGGAACCACCAAGGGATTTACTTGTATACCAAACACTAACAAATGAGACAATACGTACAACAACAGGCAGATCCTCAAAGCCAAGCAGCTTCACCAGGCGAGGAATTACACCAGTTTGGACCACCACCTCAATGCGGTCATTTGCACCATCTGTCAGGTATGAAACGGCCCAACACGCGTCAGCCAACACCTCCAGGTCATCGTGGTGGAGCAGACGAATCAGAGTGGGTAAGATCTGCTGGATTGCAGCCATAGGCGGGGAGGGGTTCTTGTTGCGGCAGAGGTTTGACAGCGTCCATGTCACATTTCTCACGTAGCTGGTCTGCAAAGCAATCAAGTAAGAAAAGGGCAGGTATGAGTTAGACCTTGAATTTCATAGTTATTTCACGTCTCCCCCTAGTGGCCCATAAGAATAAATGCAGTCAAATGTGTGAGCAATCATAACAGAATGTATCAAATATTACACAAAGTAAAAAACACTTACAGAGAACACAGACATGTCAGGGACAGCCAGCAGGCTGAGCAGAGGACCCACAGCTCCATGCTTGATGACTCTGTCTCTGAGAGATGATCCATCACCTTAAACAGGGAGAAGAGAAATAATGAGCCTTGCTTCTCTCCAAACAGTCACAACCATCTTTAAAAGACACAAATTATCCTGTTAATTACCAGCAATGTTTCCCAGGGCCCAGACTGCTTGCTCGCTGATATGCTGGTGGGGGGATGTCACCAGGCTTATGAAAGCAGGAATGGCCCCGCCCTCCACCACAGCAGCTGTCTGATCAGATGTCCCAGAGGCAATGTTGGTCAGAGCCCAGGAAGCTTCAAACTGGATTGGAGGACAGTCTGTGAGCCCCAGGAAAGCCACAAACTTGGGGATCAGGCCGACACTGATCATCTGGTCAATGGGAGGATGCTTATCACGGGAGAGCAGTTTCCTGCATGCAGAACAATAGAGTAAAAGTGAGTCACGGTGGCAGCAGTTGGTTGACCTTGAATGTGCAGTGAAGTTGTACAGTGTAGTTTGATGAAGTGCAGTTATTACCGTGCAGCCTGTGTAGCCTGCAGCTGGGACTCTGCGTTCCCGCTGTTCACTCCTGCGACTATCTCTTCCACTGTCCACTGCCTGGCAGCCTGCAAATGATTACATACCATTACTAATGCATTATGGGATACAGAGGAGGTAGACAAAATCATAAATGACAATACACTATAAGCAAACCATTGCAATACTGGATTATAGTGATGTTATCTTGAATTGGATAAAAATATATATATTATTTAATGGACACAAATAAACATTCTTCAGTTTGAATAAGTGGATTAAAAACAGACATATCTCACCTGGCAGTTTTGGCTCCTCTCTTGGAGAGGAGAAGTGGCCTCATCAGGAAATGCGGCCACATTTCTTCTCTTGAACATCTGGTCATCTTTCTTGGCCTTGCGGAGCTCCACGTTCACCTCCACTCTCCTGCGTCGAAGCTCCTGCAATTATTTAAAAAAAAAAATAAATAAATAAATAAAAGGAGTCAGGCGTTTCTAAGAGGTGCTCTTCAGCTAACGTCTGTGGATATCACCACTTGGTTAAAACTCACATTGGCATCTTTGCCTTTGTTCTTGAACTTGTTCAGACGGGCGACGTTCTCGGACATTTTTCAAGTGTCAGGAAGGCTCAGCAGCAGAGGAAATTAACTTCTGTCGGAATATTCCTGCAAATAAAGTTAGAAACAATAATAACAAGTTAGCCGACATGCTTTGAGCTGCCTCGTGATCCTGAAGCAAGGCGGATGACAAGTACGTCAAGCTAAGCAAGGGCGTCCACTTTTCACTGACATAACGTTACTACAAGCTAGCTCACGTAGGAAACATAGCACTCAGAAAACAAGAAACATTACATATTCTTTAAGAAAACAAAACTGTATTCCCTTTATAATAAAGTTACAGAGGAGACCGATTCGCTCTTACCTTGAGCAGTGGCAGAAGTTGTAGTACATAGAAAATGCCGCACAGACCTTTAAATTCCTGCAGCGAAGCCTCCTGATTGGGCTGTTCGAGCAAAAGCATCCAGCCGCCGGCGCTGATTGGCCCGTTTAAAAAAATCACGCAGCTCACAGGAAATATCGTCACCGCACCTTAACATCGCGAGAACAACCTCGAAAAATACTACACCGACTCTGGGTCAGTTTTCTGCCATATGTATGTCTCCTCAGCGGAGGACTGGGGATGGATCATTTGTTCCCGGATCAGTGTACTGCGGGTCCAGTGACGGACACGTTCCTCCTACAGGGAAAGAATTTATGGTGGGGAGTTTATCCACTTCTCACGTTTCTAAGTAAACACAGATTTA
>OMNW01020532.1:6135-27268 GCA_900303245.1 Selene dorsalis
AGTGGTAACACTTGATGAAAATTGAAAATGACCATGAAACATTTTAATTAAGCTTGTAAAGTAACTTTAAAAAAAAAACAAAAAACATTTGGGTGTCTACTCAGATTATTTACCCATTAATACCGTAATAGGTAGCTGGGATTGTTAAACTACCTCTAATGTAGACTTTAACTGTGCTGCGTCATGGTTTCCACTGTGTGTCATTGCACACCATAGCAACAGCAAATCATTATACTTGTTAAAATTACCTTTCTTTCTTTCTTTCTTTCTTTCTTTCTTTCTCTCTCAGTTCTCAGTTTTTAATTTTATTTTCTTGAATCTGATACTACATAAGCCCTTAAGAAGAACTGCTGCTATTAATTTATGATTTGATCTGCACGCTGAACTACTGCCACAACTGTTGCTCTACTCCTTGGAAGATTTTGATGTAAACATATAATGAATAATTTACCAATAAACTAGTTTAATGTTTGAAGGAAAAAAAGCAAATAAATGGAGCCAGTTCTCCCGTCTGTGAAGTCTGATTAGGGCTGAGCTCTTAAACATAAATGATGATGCATGTATTCAACAGGGTTCCTGTGTGAACTCAGAACTGAAATCATTTTCTCTCTGCCATCCCAAGTGATATTTCTTTCCTGAAGTCCGACAGATTTTGTTTGTAGCTCATGTCCTGCATGCCCCAACGGCTGCCCACCGCACACTGACAATCAGCCAGATGGATCTCCAGGACGACAATTTCTGAGTTCCCATAGGAGAAGCTAAAAACTGCAACCGAAAGCATGAGAGATTAAGGTATTTGCGGCAGTCCTTGAGTTTGTGCTCTGCGTCTGGCTGGCTGCGGTCCTCTGTCATTCCAGGCACACCGCTCACTCCCAAGTGCTCTATTTACGATGGCCGAATCCCTGCTGCGTGGAGCGGGAAGGGTATAATCTCCCAGCGGTATTCTGGGTGGTGAATCTGCCGGTGTTGTCTGTGCATACCAATGGCAACCTCACCTCTGTCTAAGGAGTTATGATGTATAAAGGAAAAAAAAGAAAACAAAAAAAAGCTGCCATGATGCGTCAAGATGTTGGAAGGGAAGAGGAGGAGGGGGGGGGTGTCTGGAAACCCCCAGTGGAGAAATACATTCACATCACTCTCATCAACACGACCGGCACCGGTGTTACCACTTTGGCGACTGTTACTCCTAACACCTGCCTCTGTGCAGTCACACTGTGCTGGATTCAATCAAGCAGCCATGTAAAACAGCCACAGCTATGTAGTGTTTATGCACAACGCCACCTGCAGACACGTGGCTCGTTCAGAGGGCTGTGATTGTCTCTGCGCACAACGACGTGATGGAATTTCATTTGACAAGTGGACGATTTCTGCAAACTGAGAGGTTAAGGAGGACGTGGGTTAAAGTGCTGTGAGACTTATTGTCTTTGGATTATACGCGTAAAAGGGACAAGTCCCCCGAGCGAGTACAGGCGGCTTCAAAACTCTGTTTTGAAAGGCTGCATGCCGCACACGCGCATATAGTTACCATATGCATTGCCAAGTACGTATGAAAGCCCCCAGAGTGAAGAAGCTTAATGAAGCCACGTGAGGGGGCTTGTGTCTGCAGAGCGAGGTGTCAGGTGACTTCCCTCCTGGCTATATGTGCGTCTCATTGGTATGTGGAACGCGATGAGGCCTTGGCTCTCCTCTGATTATGATGTCTGCTGAGAGCCGGGCCAGCCCAGGGTGAGAGCCAAACCGACAAGGCTGAGGTGGAGGGAAGATTCAGAGAGCCTCTGTTCTCTCACCGGGGGATCCCCCACATCATTTAGCGCCTCATGCAGATCGCTGCTAGTGGCAACATAGCCCTCTGGGCCCAGGGAATTAATGTACCAAGCAATGGCAGAAGTGATTTATTAAAATAACACACCCTGATGAGAGAGAGGAGCCAGGGTTGCTCTTCCCCAGCTCGTCCCCATATGCCGCAGAGGGAGGAAATGGAATCATATAGGTGCTACGACAAAAAGCAACAGAGGAGAGACTGAGAAAAAGTGGACAGCCACTGCACAAATTGTGCAACAGTCCTCGCTGTCATTGCTTATTTATTTACCCTCTTTCCATTTGAGTCAGGCCTTGTATTAAATTGATCCCTCCTGCCGCGTTTTGCCTTGTTGAACAAGCGCAAAGCCCCGTTAAGTGTCTGTGAAAGGCTGGTGATTGTGTTTGCGGCGCCCCGGGTGCGCCGCAGCCGTCCGCTCCCCTCTATCTCCCCCGGACAGACGGGATTAGAAGCTGGGAGAGGGGCTGAATGACCCTCTGGGGGGGGAGACGAGAGACAAGCAGGCAGTGAGCAGCTCGGTCTAGGGCTCACATACAAATACACACCAAGAAATACAAATGTGTGTGTCTCTGACTGTGTGTGCAAACTATGCATGCTCATGCACACACACGTTCTTGTGGTTGTACATGCACATACTGTTTAAGGTTGAGCTTAGAGGCCCCCCTCCCTCCCTCAGCCCAAATACATGCATGGCCATCCAGAGGCAGGGCCATGTGCAGAGGCAGACGTGCACTTATCCGTGAGCTCACACATCTAGCTACTGTACAGGCATGTAGCCTCACTGCTGATGATAGGAAAACATCTGCTGTGTTACCAAACATCTGCTATTTAATTGCTCAAATCTAAGCTCTGATATTTTATTATTTTCTCTCCTTTTTTTCCATTTAACCAATTGAGATTTGTGTAAATACCAGGAAACCTCACATCTCCCCTGAACGCTGCTGTAGAGTGGCTGCAGGGGAGACACCGGGCACATTGATGTGGTTCCCTGCCAGAACTGCTGATGCTTATGCACAGTCAGACATAGAGTTGTACACAGGATGTTTCATATTTACATACATTTATATCTCAGACACTGAGCTGGAACACATATCCCGAGTGGCCTTCCTCTACATAGTGGGGAAGTGGAGTCATTTCAAATGACTGGATTGTGCTTCAGGCAGCCGACAATGAGGAGGGCAAAGGTTAAAACACGATTCACGAGATGAAAGGAGAAATGAATGATTGTGTAAATGAGATCATGCACGAAAAAGGAACATGAACAAAGTTGATTTTTTTTTATGATGGAGGGGAGGACACAGGTAAAATCAGGTGCAAATGTAGCATGACTGAGGTGGGAGGCTGGGATTTGAAATGTTCCTGCTGGAGGAAAAATGGACGCCTGGAAAAGTAACTGTGCTCCACATCTGAGATCCCTGAGAAGCTGCAGCACACATTTCCCAGCCTGCTCCATCTGATCCACTGAGCCCTGGGGGAATGTTACTGCACGGTGCCCCCCATTCCCCCCCTTCACACCCAACCCCACTATTCCCCTTACCCACCCTGCGCGTCAAAGCAATAGAGCAGCACCCATTCACATCAAGGAGCACACTTTGAATCCATTCAGATCAGATGATTACGATGCTGGGCACCTTCCTCGACAGGGCAGATAAGTGGAGAGGCTCCATTCGACATTTACATCTCATAGAGCTCATCAAACACCAGGTCTTTGTAGTCATGTGTTACATTTGAATAAAGCAAAGTTAGAATTTTTAAGCAGTGTGAAAATTCATCAAACCTCCCCAGCCGCTGAGGCCCTTGTCTCTCCTAGCAAATAACTCTTGGTTACCTTATTCAAACTGAAAGTGGCAGGGCTCAAATCAAATCAAGTCAAATCAAATTGTGCTTGGATGAAAAAGTGAGGAGTAGGGTAGGAGAGGGAAAAAGGGTTGGGGTAGGAAAAAACATTTTCTCTGGGAGTACAAGTTCTTTCTACCTTTTAATAGCAGCGCTCAGAATAACAATTAACTAAATAGTGCAGACGAATTTACACAAAGCTGTCTTTAGAGCAGCAACTGTTTTATTGAGGACGAAGTCAAGTGGAGAGAAAAGTAAGCAAGTGAGTGCAGGGAATACAAAGATCAGTGGAGCTTTGCTGAGTTTTATACATGTAGCGCTCAATACTGTGACCTTTCAATGTATAATTGTGTCACTGGATGTTTGATATAAGAAATATATATGAGAAACACAAGTGTTTATCCAACGACCTGGATAGAACGACGAACAAAAGGAGCTCATGCTGTAGAAACGCATTGAAAGCACTTATGGAAAATAAGAGAAAGACGCTGTTCAATGACATGCCATTGCGTTGCAAAAATGCATTCTGTGTGATGATGAACGGACGGAGACAGAAAAAGATCCGAACGGAGACAAAGGCAGACGAGCGAGGCAGACTAAGAGAGAAGGCAGCCGCGATTTATACCGTCTCCCTCTGCCTTCAGCTTGAACTTTCGTGGCAAAGATGAAATAAAATAACAATGGGTTACCATAGCAATAACAGTGGCACACATAACTAAGTAGTATGAGAGATGGGGAGCATCTCGGGGGGGGCATCCGGCTTTTATCTGTCAGCCGCAATCCTCCATCATCAAAGCTCTTCTCCACTCTCAGTGCCAAGACTGAAAGACACCAGTGGATCATTAGTCTCCAGTGAAGAAGACAGTCATTTATCCATGTTTTTTTTTTCTCCGTTCCACAAAAGTTGATCGTGAAAGAGGGTTCATGTGGGTAAGAAGGAGCGGGGGGAAAATAAAAATAAAAAGAAGGAGTAATCTTTTTTTCAGTAAGTCAATTTCTCTGGGCACTAACCTAGCTCCCTTTGGGCTACCTGTGCAGGTATCAAGCCTGCGGTCTGATGGGCTCCTCTCTCTGTGAAGCAGCAGCCCTTTGCAGCACATCAATACACTGAACTTTTCCTGCCGAGTACCTGAGCTCTCCGGCATGACCCGCTCCTCCTTTATCTATTCTGTTTAAAGATACTAGTTGCGGGAGAAGGAGCTTGATTACCTCCTGGGACAACCCCGCTCCTCTTTAAGTTTGCCAAGTGAGAAAGTCTTCAGAAGTTTGTTGACAGATCTCTGCTGCGGCGGGAGGGAGAGCGATGGACATGGTAACCTTGGCTCTCCAAAGGACAAACGTAAGAGTTTTGAAAAGATCAAGCGGGCGGGGATTTTGTTTATGGAGGAGTCGGAAGGAACAGGACATTTCCCAGGAACACAGGTGTGTGTGTGGAGACTATAAATATATATATCATACTATATGCAGAGCTTTCTAGGTTTCCAACTCTACTTACTGTAGGCATGTGTGATCAGGCCACCGCAGTGTCCCCAGACATCCCTTCATATGAGGAGCAATATAAATGACATCCAAACAAGTTAAAGAGGAGACACTGTCCTCGGCTTGTGGGTCAGCCATGTGTTTAATGGCAAGGTTCAGCTCCTCTGCTGCATCATTCCACTCAGGTAATTGAGGCCTGTTTCTTTACAGTACAACATGGATGTTTGGTGATACAGAGAAGCTTTTCAGTGTCTGTACATTCTGCTGCTGTGAAGGTTTCTGTCAATATTTGTCTACAGCAAAGGAAAAAAATACATTAGGTAACTGTTGGACAAGTGAAAAACTCACTTCAGCCGCATGGGCATTGAGACAATTTGGCAATGACAACACGGTGAGAAAGTTGAGAAAGACAACAGGGGATATTAAATAATTTAACACCGTGACATTTGAATATTATAGAATACAAGTATTCAAGCCTGAAAAACATGTCAAGTAAAGGAACACAGACTGTTTCCTCCGTTGTTTTCAAGCAACAACTGACTAAACAATTGATATACAAGAAAACAATTTGGTGTTTGAGCAATTCAACGTTTCTGCACAACAGAAGAAGTATGTGCTGTACGTCTAGTTGGGCTTCTATAACACAATCACACGTCAGACCAGGACTTTGTGTTTGAAAACACTGGGGTTCTCTCTATATAATCCCTACACACTGTTTGTTTACGCGGAAACGTTTGTCAATATTTTCCGAAACTACAAAAAAAGAAAAAGAAAAAAAAAAAGACATAAAAAATGCATGAAGCATCTGTTACAAAGGTGAACAATTTGGCATTCAGGCGATTCAACAGTGCGACTGCAGTGTATTTGGACAAGATGATGAATATACCATACATCTAGTCAAGCCTGTATAATGGATCCATGTGTCAGGGTGTGACTTCGAGGTGTTTCCTGAGGAGTGCTGTGTGTCTCCTGGCCTTTATGTGAGCCAGTTGGTTGTGAGAGTGTGTGTGTATCATGTGTGTGTGTGTGTCTGGCTTTGTAGCTGCTGGGCTCCACAGGTACACAGGCCATCGATCACACGGTGCGGCCATTATACACAGGCAGGGGTGGAGGTGGATAATGCTCCCACCGCTGCCACCGCCGGGGCCTCGACCGCTCGCGGGTCAAGCGTTTGGCTGGCCAGCGGTAATCAAGCCGACAGCGGGCTGCCTGTCTGCATGACAGATAACGTCACTAATACTCATCTGTACACACAGGCACGCAAATACACCCACTCTCACACACCCGGGCCACTGGCGTGCTGCTTCTGGGATGTTAAGAATAAGCACAGGCAGGAGGCAGAAAACTTGAGGATTAAAGATCCGACAAACGGGTGTGTGTCCGTGTCCACATCCTAACGTGTCTCTGATGTTCTGCTGAGGAATGAAACATGCAGTACTGCATTCAGAGACAGTAGGAGAGCTTTTTTAAACTAGGTGCAACATGCAATTTATTTTTTTAATGCATGTGCAAAACTGCGGTCGAATGGTCTTCACTCCCAGAGCAGAGGGTGGCGACAATGCACCAGTAAACTGGATGCCAACCACTGCAAAACAGCAAGAAGACAAAGAAGTCCTTTACACTCTCGCTGGCTTATGTCTCTTAATGTCCACAAAACAGTTCCTCCTGTACCAGGACCAGGTCCTCCAGAGTAACACACTGCTGGTTGAGGAGGAAAAGTCATCAGGAGCATAAGGAGGGAGGCGACAGTCAACTTACTGACCAGTAACCTCCTGTTACACTGAATGTATGTGTTTAGTTGTGGTTCCATGTGACCCTATACTCAGACAGCACATTGTTATTTCTGTTAGTTGTCTATTTTTTACGAAAGAGTGTGAAGGTGTTCACCTAATTTTTCTGCCTGTGATAAAAAGCTATTGCAGAGTAGATGTAGAAGAAAATACAGTTTCTATGTTTGTAACCAACTTATTTGCATGTTATTCCAGTGCAGAAGCTCTTGCAGTTGAGTGTTTTAATAGTTTACTTGTTTATGAATTGAAAAAGAAAAGATAAAGTAACCCCAGCGTTTCCCCTTAAAGCTGCTGTATGAGATATTTCTGCATTAATACACTAACCTCATTAACTTCAAACCAGGAAATGAGGCTGAAACAAAGAAACACGTTCTACCCCTAATTGTGAGAAGATTCAAAATGGGTTGAGTTAAATATAAAACTGTCTCTTTAACAGCAGTGAGCCTACAGAGCGAGGCTCAGCACTGATGGCTCCACCTGTTCAACGCCTCCACCCCAACCACTCAAAAAGACAGGACCAAGAGGTGTGCATGCACTGAAGAGGAAAAAAAAGAAAAAAGCTGCTGTTTGTTGTGGCCATGAGCAGAATGACCTCTGACAGATATCTGTAAAACAGGAGGCAGGTAGCATGTCAAAATCATACTTTCATATTTAATTTAGGAAAGACAATATTTGCTAAATTTCCAATTTGCTACGTAGTAAATGTTCACGCGGGCGTCACATCACTGTCAGCTCAAAGTCAAAACATCTGCTGTTTGAGCTTCCAAATGGCAGGTGGAAGACCGAGCAAGAGGAAAGTGGGTGAGAGACAGGCAGGGAAGGAGACAGAAAGAGATGGAGACAGAAATAGAGGAGAACAGATAAAGAGAGGGGAGAGGATGTGGTGAGGAAGCAGAGCGTAGTAGAGCCAGCCGCTGGGACTGAGAGGAATGAGCTGGCTGTGCTATAGGAGGCCTTAATGAGCATTCTCTCTAAACCCTGGAGAGTCTCTTTACAGCTCTCGCCCAATCTCTGTCTTCTCTCCCAGCCAACGAGGTGCAGACACACAAAGCTGGTTGCACGGCGCCATATGCACATAAGACAGGCCGACGCAGACTCAAACAGGCACACGCAGGCATGCTTGAGGCTGGGGGAGCGTGAATTTGTCCAGTAGGCCTAAAAAAATAAAATAAAATTTAAAAAAAAATCCCTGTCACCTCTGCAGGGTAACGCAGCTCCCTCCAAATCTTCTCTCTTAATGAAACAACATTAACAGACTACATGACACAGTTCTCTCTCCACTGCCGCACACAACGCTAATATCTTGCTCTATTTCAATTCGGTGGCATTAAATTGGTACAGTGGAGTCAGTGTGGATCCTAATAAACCAATAAACACCTCTGAACCAAAGGGAGAAGTGTGGCAGCCGCGCTCAGATAATGACCATTTTATGCATTAGTAAAACACCTGTGGTAATAATGGCTTCCTACTGTAGGTCCGTATTTTTTCTCTCTGCAGACTAATGTGCCCTTGATTCGCTCTCACTTATTACCCCTCCCAGCTGTAGTTACAGACAGGAGGGGGGTGAGCATGACAGAGGTACCCTTGTAAGTGCCTGTGTGTAAAAGCCTCAGGTTTTATTCCCACCCCCTTAAAAAACAGCACCTTTATTTTTCCCCGGGAAATGGCGACAAGGTATCTGGCGATCCTGAGTTACGGCTTGTTGCGTGTGGGCCTGAAAAATGGAAAAATGATGAACAACGGGACGAAAAAAAATACAGGGGGTGAGCAAGTTGCCGGGGCGACGGGGACAGCTGTAAATCTGGTTGTGGGACAGGGCAGGAGATGAGGCGGGGGCGGGGGGCGACTGCAGGGGCGCACAGGTGTATCTATCACCTTTGTTTTCTCTGCTGTTGTGTGCACAGGTATCTGCAGAGGATGAAGAGAAGGACACTTTTATTTAACAAAGTGATTAGACCTCTCTGTTGCCTCTCAATTCCAGCCTTGAGTGGCTATGAGGCAGCTGCCCCTGAGCAGGCCGGACCTTGGAAACCATCCAGAGCCTCTCAACGACTCACTCTCATTAACTATTAACCAGCGATTCGGGCCTTAAATCATCTCGGTGGTCCCCAGCCTGCTGACCCTGCTGTGGATGGCGGAGGCAGCGGCAGAGCGGTGTTTCATCGCAGCTCGCCCAGCGGACACCCTGCTGATTTAATGGGCTACAATTACACTGCTTCTGACACAATATATGGCAAATATTTATAGATTTCCCTCCCACCAACTCTACAGCCAACAGCGCCAATACATCCAGCGCCCCCCCTCTTGCCACCACCATCACCACCACCACCACCAGTAACCTGCTTGACAGCCGGAGTTTTCATGAGACTAAATTACATGTCTTGAACACAGCTTCGCACTGACCCAGAGGCCGGTACATATGGTAAAATGCTGCACTGCCCGAGGCTATCGCACCACATATAGAGCGCATATGAACACACTATACAGGAGGCCATCACTCTACTCGTAATGCAGCTGTTTTTTATTTATTTTAAACCCTGCTGGAGGACTGAATATAGCTGCTCGCTAGTTGTGTTAAAGAACCGATGTAATGAGGAACTAGCCGTCACGGCGGAACCATATGGCTGGCCTGCTATTTATGTATATCTGGTCTGATTAAGTCAGGTCTGGAGGCCCCAGAGTACAACACTTAGTTGATGGTGACTGGAATGGGCTACTAGGACGCCACCGAGCCCAATCAAGTGCAGCGAGGAGAAAAAAAAAAAAATTAGACAACAGTCCCCTGAGAACCGTGCCTTGTTTTTTGTTCCTTCGTTAAAGAAGACATGCTAATGTGCATCTTTCTATAAGTGGATCGCTACTGAGATAGTTCACTCTGCTCTGGGTCATCATCAATCATGCAGCTGATGTCTATTGATTCTGTCCAGACTCGTTATGGCACAGAGCCGCGTCGCCTCCAACCTGCGTCTTTAGATCGGTGGCGTTGGGGAATCTGGTGCTCAGGTGAACATGTGATGCAGCGGCAGGTGCGAACCTCGGATCTACCAACGTCCATCTTTTACCAGCTTTACTCCAACAAACCCATGGAGCTGAAACCCTCTGTGCTTTATCAGCATTTTTGCATTTGCTCTTTGTCACCTTTATCATTATTCTGAAACATGTTTAATGATGAACAAAATGTACCTGTATTTTTCCAGTGACTGATGATAATTTCTTGCCCTTTAACCAACCTTGACCCCTGACAAACACACACACCACGCTGCCATCTATACTAATTATGTTGTGTCACCAGCTTTTCTTTGAAGGTCATCTCACTGAAACAAATGTCTCCTGGGGTGAGACAGCAGTCTGTAGTTTTGCTTATCAACATTTCCCTGAGAGCGACAGCAGGAGGAGGACAAGGCCGAGGAAGAGGAGGAGAAGGAGGAGAATAATCGGCCTGATAATCTGAGTGAATTGCCATTTGGTTTTTACTTAAGTATTCAGGTAGTGGGAGGAGATTTGTCCCTAACCACTCAGTAACTGGTACATCTGTCACATGTCTCATGTATTTGCATTCATATAAAAGTTGCGGTAACTGCACTGGGAATTCCATTAATGATGCATTTTACATGTTGAAATGCACAACCTTCATAACAAACAATCTATTTAACTAACAATCACTGGAAAATGAAAACATCAATCAAACCTTTACAGTGTGGGCTGCAAAACGTGTCTGAACCCTCAGCGAATCACATCAACAAAAGCTGACAGGTGTGGGTTACACCTGCTTTGACTCACAAATAGCACTCGAACAGGTTTTTATTCACAAAAAAACATCTGCTGGTGTGAAACCTGCCCCGCACAAGGAGCTCTCAGAAGAGTTGGATGAGAAAATGTTGAAAGGGTGACAGAGTCTTCTCAAAGAGTTTAGATCTTCATTGGTCAAACTGTCTGTAAATGCAGATGATTCAGTTCTGTGGGCGTCTAGTTAAGAAAACAACGCAGAATAATCAGTAACACATCACAAAGTAACAGCTAAAGGCTTAAAGGAACCACTGGAGCTGGTGAACATCTCGAATGCAAATCAGAGCACATGAGGAATGGAAAATTAAGTTGGAGTGATAATTGTGGATTGTTTGGATCTGGATGTTTCAATATCATTGAAGGGAGAACAAATTCCCAAGTTTATCAAGGTCTCTTGCAGGATAATGACAGGGTGGCTGTCGAGCTGCTGAAGCTCAAAAGAAACTGATGCAGGAAGACGATGGCACCAAACCAATCACAGTAAATCGTGACAGAATGGCTCCAGATAAAAGAAAATTTGTCTTCTGGAGCAGACAAGTCTGAGCTTAGACCTCAATCCAGACGAGACGCCGTGGAGAGTGACCCTTAGGAGAATCCTGAGAATATGTCAGAGCTGAAGAAGCTGCATGAGGAAGAATGGACCAAATTTTCCTACAACGAAAAGTCAAAATGTCTATTGTGAAAAAGGCTGATGAGCACAACAGCAGCCTTATTTCACTCCCTAAAGAAAAAGCTGAGATGTGGAAGAAATAAGAAATAATCTCAGTAGTTGAGGGGAAAAAAAATCAAAGATGAAGAAACCAAAAAAGATTTATAGGCCGAGCTGAAAATGCAGAATGAGGAAGGATAATATAATGGATTTTTTTTTTTATCCTTAGCACTTTAGTAAAAATGCACTCAGTACTTATTGGGCTTTGTCCATTAAAGTTTACCTCGACTAGTGGTGTGTGCCTGCCTCTTGAGCAGCTCTGCCTTTGAGAAATGTATTTCTCTTCTGCCACTGGATTATTTTGCAGGTGGAAAAGGAATCCATCAGATTGCTCTTGAGAGCTGGGGGGCTTATCAGCAAAACGAAGGGAGGTCACTGCCTGTCAGAAGAATTGCAATCTTGGTAATGTCGGAGTAATGCAAAACACTGCAAAAAAAAAAAAAAAGGAAAAAGAGATAGAAGCGACAGTGACCCTTGTGTTATCCATTAGCCAGGTTTAGCTCTGTCAGTGACACTGCGGAAAAGCCTCAGTAAGAGTTAATGATTCAGACTGGGATCCTGGTGGGAGGGAACCTGCTGGGTATAAACTGGCCTGTAGGAGTTGGCCTCCAGGCATGTAGGAGGCCTTTGTGCCAAACACAAGGCCTGAATCCACCACGCCACCGCACAGTGACAGGAAGAGGGGAAGAGATGAGATAGCGGGGCTGTCCTCCTACTCTGTACTTCCTGAGATGAGTGTGTGTGCTTCCACGTTCAATGAGTTAGCGTGTGTGTATATTATATATATATAGCTGTATACATACAGTATATGTCTACTGTAAACAGACTGCCCCTGTGCAAATACACAGTGTGTGTTGTATAATATTACTTTGAGGTTTGTTTGCCTGCTCTCTGGGTTTTGTTTGGTGGGCAGTGTGGCTGTTTTGGGAGCAGAGCGGTGTGGAGGCGACCATGGTGTTCTCCACGGCTCAGGCTTGGCCTTTGGACCGGGCATGCAGTGTAGGCCTGCTGACAGGTATGGCACTGATGCACTTCACAGCTCCCTGTGACCCCCCCCTACCACCCACACACACACACAGACACACACACACACACATAGTATAAGTGAGCTCAACTTGGCCCCATGATTTAGCACTGTGGGTGGCAGAAGTCAGAAGACAGGAGTCGAAAAGGAACAGAAAATGCTCTGACTTGTCTGTCATTTTCTGCCTCACAGTTTTTTTTCTTTCCATTTAATTATTTCATAACTTCACCCATGAACTTTTTGCACATTGGCCATCACTGCAGATATACCAGTTACAGTGCCATTCAATCCAAACCATAATTTCTTTATTCATTGGTAATATATTAGGGTTAATGTTGTCTTTCACTTCCCGAAACAATATGTAAAATTCGCACTAATAAAGTTGGGAGATATCTGGTCCGAAAATGAGAGAACAAGACTTTTAACGAGTATCTGATGCCAACTGTACATACTTGGCAGATTTCCACAGTTGGTTGGTATTTGATCTTGTTAGTGTAAATTTAAAACAACGAGAAAATACGTTGTTTATTTATTGATTTTTGGCAGTGGAACAGCTGCTGTGTGCTGACACTTTTTAATTACACCAAAGTCATCTTGACAGAAGATGCAGCGATTTAATAGCTACTTATGCACTATAGTTTAGTAGCTTCATTTTTGCAAACAATGGAGTCCATGCATAAATAAGATGTTCTGCATCGTCGCTTCCCTGAGATCCGTTCAGCTAACAGCGTTGTAGGCTGGACTGAGTTGGTTCATCTTACATCTAACCTGCAGGAGCCTGACCCAGCATGATTTGGCTGGAAGGTGCGTTTTTGAAAGAAAATCTTGGCTCAAAAATTACTCATGATTTACATAATGCTGTTATTCACAGGTAAGGTCAGATGGGGTTTCCTGACAGCAGAAATTGGCTGTTTTCCACACGGGATCAGCTCGGCTTTGAGGCCTGATAAGGATGCCACAGACATCTGATATTCTGTGCAAATAATCAGAATATTGGGGCAATCTTCATATGAGAGATGCTCTTCCTTCACTTTTTGTTTCAGTATGTTCCACTGCTTTATGCTTGCCACACTTTTCATCCATGATTCATGCCAGTAGCTGCTTGTGTTTTCCCTCAGTTTGTTATACTCCTGATTAGCATGTATTCTTTAAAAAAAAAAAGAAGAAAAAATCCACCACAATATCCTGCCGTAATAAAGAAATTTCCTTATGGGTATCATTACAGTTTCATGATTTCTACAAACAAAATTCCTGTGTAAGCGACTCTCCATGCAAGAGTGCAGTACAGCGTTTCATATCGCACTGTTGCACCATACCTCAGCCCACCCCTACCCGCGAGGGTGGATGTGGTCTGTATTGCAAACAATTGAAGGCGACCGACTTGAGGCTTTCAACCCGTAACGTTCTGTTCGCACAGAAGACCTCAAAGTGTGGGCTCCCTCTTGCCTTTCACAAGCCTGAAGCTGGTGGGTGTGTTAAGCTTGTAATTTATATACCCAGCTCTATTTGGACAGTTACTTTCTCACTTTCCTGTTATGCTGCTGCACAAGGAAGTAGGTCGTCGTATCGCAAGCAAGATTTCCACTTATGGTTCGAATGTCACAGTTATATCATCATGAACGGGGAAGCTGTTCACCACATTGATCAGCTTGTGATTGGCATTTCTTCAGGGCGCTTTCACGTAGTTGATTTGGCGCCAACAGCTGTGCGTGTAGTGTTTGAATCCATATGTGTGACGGGGAGATAACAAAGTTTAGTCTGCATTTGGTTGTTTCTGTGAAATCAAATTACACAGTGATGTGCTGGGATCGTTTGGGGTTAAATGACTTAGATAAAAAAAAAAAAAAGCCAGCATAATATTGACCATTACCATGAGGATGCTATCACAGTACATCAGCATCGTAATTGGTTATGGTGACCAGGGCGTAATGTGATTTTTTAATTACAGCCAGTGAACTGTGGGTTTCTGACCTGAGAGCGTCCGCTGATTTGAGCCAAGACAAACACAGCAACAGCACATAATGCACCAACTTTCCCTACAAGACCTGACACATGCCTGTTCAATGCATTGTAGCGATGCAGCCGTAACAACACACACAAAAAAAAAAGCTTTAACCTGATTACCTATCATCTACAAAAATCAACACACAGGAAACTTCATCGACCGAGGAGAGTGGCAAAATAAGTAAAAATACATCTAATGCACATATTTTGACAAATGCGATGATAAATGGAAGTTAACCGCCGGATGGAAAATAAGTGTAGGAGTGTCGCTGGCTGCTGCTGTCTTCTTTACAAGGAAAGTGTTTTCAAAGACGATATTAACACTATCCATCACTTACGTGTCACCATTACTCATGCATGATCCATCAATCAGATTAGCTATCATCCAGCTTCAATAATGTTTACTGATGGTGCCCGCAACAGAAGAAATATATATTACTGTACTTTATCAAAGGTGTTAAATAAGAAAGATCTGCTGCCGATCAACCCAGTTTGTACTGCGGACACTTTATTTTAGCTGCTCCACCAGCATCATTGTCATCAGCTACCAACACACTGGCATCAAAACATGTAGAACCGGCCACAGCACTCGACAACCACTTCAGACTGTCAGACAGGGGTCCAATCATCGCTGGCACCGGACATAATTAACTGGACGTGTTGGCTCCGTGCTGTCCAAGTCTTATCATTAAAAGGCCATAAATTACATAGTGTGGTTATTTTCATTTTTTGTGTTCAAGATGATTTTCAGGCAGCTTTTGATGGAGCTCTGCAGTGGGCATTGTGCCTCGACTGATCCACCTGCTGCATCACCATCTGAAAAACAGGACGGTGGAGCCTTTTCAGGGTTCGTGTTGAAATTTGATCAAATCTGAGTTTTTATTCTGACGGTGCGCCTCAGTTCCTGAGCTCATCGATCGCAGGATCTGATTCTTGACATGTTTTTTTTATGTTCCTGTAGTTTCGTCAGATTCGGCCAGACACAAAAGAAGCAAAAATCTTCAGACTGCATCTGCAAAATCTCAAAAATGTTTGTAATGGATGTATCAGCATCCATCCATATATTGAGAGACTACATGAGTATTTTCTCCAATTTCTCCTTGGCTACTAGCACCCGAAGCATGATGGAGGAAAGGTTGTTGTCATCTTGGTTGGATATTGAAAAAGCTCATAAGATGGAAACAATGACACAAAGTGTACTGCTCCAATGTCGGACTGAAACTTCAGTATTTGCAAAAACCTCCCAACGATTTCTGTACCCACCACGAGGTAATATTGCAATTATGTCTCGTTACACAAACATGCTGGACAGATCTATTCAGCTGTATATGAATGTAGCAAGGCCATCAAAAAGGATGAAAGAGCAATCATCAACATCATTGACAAAGAGGAACAAACAGTTACCCCATCTGCTCCACTCAGAATAGTTGGTGAGGACAGAGGTCAGATGAAGACTCTATAGAATGCTTCATTGCTTTTTTGTCAATGGAATACAATAGAACATTTCCTGTCAATGCTTGTCAATAAGACTTGCCATTTGGCCCAGCAGCGTGAAAACCGGCCAGAGAAACAGGAGAGATTATCTTCTCTCTTTAACCTAAAACATGCAAACTCCACAAGAGTACAAAATAATGGCGCATCACACACCTCACATGATCTCATGGAGAAGCAGATGTAAACAAATGGAAATAATATCCATAAGACTGTAGTGAGAAAATCATGTAAAGCAGAAAGATAAATGAGTGTGGAGAGTTGGAGGTGAGAGTTTATTCTTATTTTTCAATTCTATCAACAGCAGTATGCTAACTAATATTAGCCCCAAGCACTAGACTGCACCATCACCAAACATGGTTAATATTCATTGGTGTGGCTCCAATGAGCCTAACAGTTTGGGAAGTTTAAGACTGGGTCTGTTAAGTGATCACACTACCAGATAATCTGGGCCAAACATCAATACCGACCCGACTCCACAGCCAGATTTCTTCTCTGATTGGTGGGAGGGGTGAATCAGGGTTAATTTGGGCTTAAGTCTGAGTCAGACATGAAAAGAGTGAGAAACCAAAGATGAGCAGAGGGATGAAAACAGATACTCGTTAGGCAGAGACACTGCTGCTGAAAGTTGTGTTTTTTCAGAATCTTGAACAAATTTATTTTATTAAGCGTATCAAAGACTCTGCAAAGACCTATAGAGATTTCAGGAGACATATCATCTGCAGGATTAATGGCTGTGTTTCACAGCCCTCGGCAACAACAACTAAATTATCTTTCTGCTTTTTCTTGTGGCTGGATTCAGCGCCATAAAATTGGCATTTGACCAGAAAAGAGCAAAGTCATTGTGCAAAAGAGTAGGTGTGTATCTGATGTCAAGACTGAGAAGCCTTGTAATTGTGCTGGTGGTCTGATGGAAAGTTAAGTTTGCACACACAGTGCACCTCGGTCCACATGTTGGGGAGGCAGCTGTTTGTAGCAACAGCTGAGCGGGGCAGGTGGTATTTTAGTCAGAAAGCGCTTTGAAACAGTTGACTGGTCGGAGTGAGGATGTCACCGACTGGCGAGATATCAGTCTGTTCCACAACTCATTAGTCAAGGTACAGAGACCAGCCAAACAGCTGTGGAACATTTTAATTCCAGCCCCAAATCAGCAGCTTGGACCTGAGCTGCTGCTTCCAATGACCTCCTGCCTGCTTCCGCTGCCGAAAAATAACACTCACACAAACACGACTATACAGTGAATAATTCTTCTGTCTCTCATTTCCCTTCAACTCAATCCCCCACCCTGCTCCTCCCTTCTTCCAGCAGCTCTTCCAGAGCCCAAGGCCACTGTGTTGATATTGCTTACCCAAGTCTCAATGAGCTAATTAGGGGGGCTGTTTCTAAAGTACTCTTGCATTTTGTTTATTTGTGTATGACCGGAGCCCCACAAATTACACAGACCAAAGGCTTGTCTGAACTTTTAATCTAATCACGCCTACTGCGAGCCCCCGTTTCCTGGTGTCAGTTTGCCTTAATGAGGCTTGGTCTGAGCCGTGGCCATTAGTGGAGCTCAGGAGTGGAACAGTACCACGACGAGACAGGCTCGGCGCAATGCTGCCACAGAGCCTAATCCCCGGTTGCTCCCTGTGGACCCGCAGCCATGAAGCAAGTTGTAAAACCCCCAGCTGTGCAAAACATGGACGACATTTGAAAACATACAGTATCTGGGCGGCAAATTAAGAGATGAATGCATAAAAAAGCAGCACTTATATGACATAAAAACGACTGCCAGGTGCAGCATGAATAGATTATTGAACCATTTTCCTGTGACATAAGCACGAGGTAAAACGCTGGGTTTGGCTAATGTCAGTTAGTTGTTGAGAGCACAAACTTTCAGGTATAATAGGCATATTAAAGCAGCGGTGTTTATTATCATTGACAGCAGGACGGTTTAATGCCACTTACCTTTTATATCAGCTTGCATTCTATGAACCAGCAGTATTTTGCCGGAGACAGTTGCACTAACATCCCCATTAGTACAATAATCATGTGGAGAAGGTCCCTACACTATTTATTTTCCATGTAACTTTCATTAATTCAAATTCTAAGAGAATTTAGTGCACTTTCCCATTTCCAGTTTGAAGTGCTTTGAATTCTGCTCACTGCACCCGTTTCTGTGTCATCAGCCCACTCAGAGCCTGAATAATTCATAACAATATTTATTAGCACTCTGAGGTACAATTAGATGAATTGGGATTAAGAATTGGCTCGTCTGTGGCAGAGAAAGTAGAACAGCTCTGCTGATGGATTTGGGCAGACATAGTTCTAAAACATTATCAAAATAAAGCCAAGCGGATTAATTCCCTTTCTCTACAGTCCCCCTCCCTTCACATCCCCGTCTTGTGTTTAAAAGAACATACTTAATATTCCATCTGCAGGAGTCAATCAGAGATGACAAGTTAAAACAAGGGCTGTACAGGGGCCTCACGTTTTTTTTACTCCATCTCCAATTCTTTGGTAACACACAATTTTATCAAAATCCTTAGAAAGACGACTGACATATCCTTTCATTTGAGGCTATAACCTTACATTTCTGCACCAACTAACCTCAGGAAAGAGATGAATAATAACATGTTTTTACTCTTCTGGCATAGGTCATACTATTCATGGCTGAAAGTAAGATTTTTAAAGCATGCTTCAATTCAAAAGTCAAAGAATATTCTTTATTTTTCATGATTTCTTTGATGCTGTAGTAATTCATAATGAACAGTGTTTGGCATTTTAGTTTTGATTTTGTCTTATGGTGAGGACGTACCATGTTTGTGTTATTTAGTTACTGTTAGTTTTAGCTTTCAAAAATCAAAACTGTGGACATTTTTATTTTGTTTATATCATATTTGAGGTAAATGTAACCTACTGTGATGGTTTACACACAGTGACAGTAAACACAGTTATCATTCTCAACCTTTGCTGTATGGTTGATCAATGCTACCAATATCTTAAGAACACAAAAGAGCTGAGCCAGCTGAGAGTAATGTTAACATTACACCTCCACCTTTACAGCCCTTGATAAAGCTACGTTTACATTAGCTTTCCTTTTCATAACAGCTTTGCTCAGCTGGTCTTTCTTGTTTAACTTTCAGTGGATTTGTGGACGTATTTGCTCTAGAAACATCAGCTTTTCTCTACTATAACTGTTAACTAAAGGCAACATCACTTTCAGAGATGGTGTATGATAGATAAATGACATATGCTAAAATGCATGATAATTCTCATTAGTGCAACAGCAGCCAGACAGAGTTGTCCTCTCTCTACTACTTAGTGTCTACTGTGACTTTTTATTTAGTCTTAATCTTGTTTTCATAATGGTAAAAGGTTCTCAGTGAATATTTTCCATTGCTTTCTCATACAAAATTAACACTAATAGTGATTTAGATTAGCAAAAACAAGAGGATGTAGATAATGGAACGGGCACAAATGCAGCTGTTACATAATGTAGATGGGATCTGCCTCTGTGACGATGTAATTCTATGCTGTGAGAAAACCAAGGATATTAATTACATAACTGTGATTTCCCTGAATCACCTTGTCCATCCTCAGCTCATATCACTGACCTGAGTCATTTCTACTGCTATCATATTGGAAGAAAAATACCTTGTTTTGAACTGAGGTGGAAATTAAGAATATATGAATTATAGCTTTGGCTCTAAACTCATTATCTCAGAGCACACAAATGGAAAATGAAGCTGTGACAAAGTTAATCAAGCTGTACGGGAGAGAGGATTGGAGGTTTCTATGAAAAATGTTGACCCTAATACATGACCCATCTACTCAGCTCAATTGTTTTTTTTTCTTTTTCCATTTTTTTTTGGTCTTCTTTCTTCCCTCACCCCCAATTAAAGGAGCTTCCGTCTACCCGTCTCTGTAACGGATGGAGCCAGCAGTTCTTGAACTCTGCGTTAATTAAACATAAGTGCACGTCTCGCTATAACTTATGGTGGTTCACAGTCCCTCTGCTATCCAGATAATATCCTTAACTCCCCCGGGTCATCACTTCTCCGCCTGTCATCATAAACAAGGACTAATCTTTGAGTTTTTTATCAGGAAAAAAAAAGAAGACTGTTTTATGAAGACATACCTGGAAGCTGTTACACAACACTCAAAGCTCATCAGAGGCGAGGGCCAATTTATTTGATGGGTACATGTGTGGGCAACAAGCTGACTGTGCTGTCAATTAAAAATCCTGGAGTTCAGCTCATTAGGATTCATCCGAAGCTAACTTTTATGCTTTATTTAAATTTTTTTTCAGGGATTAACCTGTATGTGTGTGTGGTGGTGGTGGGGGTTGTGTGTAACCAAATAGATGTTATCAGTACCTGATGCATACATACACATACAGGCTTACGATGTTACGTATGCTGAACATGTCAAGTGAGTGTGTGCGTATATGTCCTTTAGCATGCCGTGACTAAACCCACCAGCAGCTGGTAAATACCAAATAAAAACAGCTGCTAACAGCACTGAGCAGGTTATCACAGCATGACAAAGAGAGCTCTGGCCTTCCTGATTGCCTTGCAAAGCAAAGCATTGTGGGTACTATTCCTGTTATTATCACAAAACAACAGAAGATCAAATGGCTCTACTATTTTTAAATGTCAAACTAAAATGTGGCTTTAAAGATTTCGTTAAATACATGTTCCTATCCAGTCTGACGAATCAACACAACATGGGCTTGTTTTTTGTGTCGTGTGTGTGTGTATGTGTGTGTTTGTACTCCTATCGTTGTGAGGACAAGTGTGAATTTTAAACCTTTGGAGTGAGGACCATTTTGTAAAGTGAGGACATTTAGGCCAGGCCTCACCATATTTTCATTGTAATGGCTTCTAGAGGCTGTTTTTATGCTTTTCTCCAAGTTTCAGAGTGGTCGTCAGAAAGATGCCAATATGGGAAAAATGTGTGGAAAAACTTACTGTGTGTATACTTCTTGGATACACACACTTTTTGCTCTCTGATGCCCCCTACTGTCAGTACAGTACTAACCACATTACAATATATGTCTGAGGTGATCTTATTACGAGTGAACTGCTTTAAGCAGGTGTTCTTCTGTTTTCCTTACACTTTACATGACCAACACATTAAACATGCTGTTGACTCTAAGCCACCTATCTACTGTCTTTATAATTTGCTCTCCTCACCTGGCCTCTCTGTCAGAT
>OMNW01020533.1:7619-53753 GCA_900303245.1 Selene dorsalis
TACTAGAATAAGAAAGTAAATGTGGTAAATATAAGCAAGGACTACATAAGTTAATTCAAACAGCAGACACATTAGAAGACATTTGTATTTGTAGATGACCAAGCTTTTCTTTTCCTATTCTTTTTTTTGCTGACCATGCAGTGTAGTGTTCACCATTTCCAGATGCCTTGCACTTGACTTGGTCATTTGAAATGTGGTAATGGTGCGTCTGTACTGTCTCTGATCTGTCCACTGTTCATTTGTGTCATTTTATGTATCAGGTTTTCCTCTGTATTTTAGACTGTGGTCTGTGTCTGTTGTGTGTTAGATGTTGGGAGTGCAGATGGAAGTTAGCTGTTCGCTAAATCTGGTGCAACCATCTCCTCATTTCTTGCAAATGATTAATGTCATTGCACACGGTCCCTTAAATAAACTGAATAAACTACTAAACTAAACAAATGTATAAAAATGATACACACACACACACACACACACTCACAAAGCTTTTACCTACTGTCTGTTCATGTTTTCACGCCACCACTGTGCCAGCTCTGTCTTTTGTCTTTCCACATTGGGTTAGCCTTGACTGATGATCACTACCACGTGAAGGGCATGTTAAGTTATTGGCATAATAATGACCTATATTAGATTTCATATGTGGCTTTCATTGTAGCCTTGGTTAAATAAAAATGCTATAATGTTCTTTTAATTTACGTGATATATATGCAGCTACAGCTTTCACATTAAAACTATGGTAGAAAGTGCCAGTTCTATGTAATGCTGTTAGTCTGTTGTCAACATAACTAACATCTGATGTTTTCCCTGTTTGTTTTCTCTGGGAACTGCACTCATTGCGTGTTAAAGACAGGCGAGGTGTGAGATGCAGAGTGTCCATGCTCTCAATGTGTCGACGGTTTGAATCACAGTAGGGGAGATAACACTATCCATCATGTACATGTGCAGTTCATGTTTACTTCCTTTTTCCTGCACCAAAACACAACCTGCCAAAGCTATAGATTCATGTGTGCAGGAACACAGTCTGGGCAGGAAGAGCCTGCAACAGAAGTAGAAGCATGTTGTTCTTATTATTTATTTCCACGTTTTGTTTACATGTGATTTTTGTAATCCTGTCTTCACATTCACAGTTTTTTATGTTAATTTTAAGATTTATTTTGTTTTGACACTCTGATGTAATATAGGTCAAATGCACAGACAGCACACAGATATCACATTCAGGCTAGTTATTAACCCTTATTTAGTCTGGATGACTCTTGCCAATGCCACTCGTAGTACATTATCTGCCATTAATAGTCAAATGTCCCAAGATCATGAAAACTACCCCCACCCTCCTCACGCACGTCCCACACTCCCCCACTCCATAGCCTATCCCCATTTTCTGTCAGATCCCACAGTGCTGGCTCAGCACCAAACCACCCTGTCTTCAGCAGCAAGGTCAATTACCATGCCCCGTGCAGGTCAATTATACCACCACAGGCAAAAATTTGACTATTGCCACCATAGAAGAATCTAGTCCAGCAGCAGCCTCTTGCTCCTCCTTCCTCAAAGACTCTTTTACATGTGATGCTTATTTTTATGTTTTTCTTCTTTACATTATCAGAGGCATGTGTTTACATCTGCCTTATTGCTTCAAGTGCCATGCATCCATTTTGATATAAATAGATGAGGAGAAGCTGACTGCCGAAACCTCCCAGGCTCAGATATCTCCCTGTAGGATAAGGAGGGTTCCCTCTCTGTTTATATTAGGTTTCCCTAGCCAACGTGACTGTGACACACAGGCTTGGATCTGAACTTTCACACCCTTTGATAACAAACATCCACCACACATTGACTGTATTGTGAATGCGTTCCTTGGAGTGAGTCAAATTTGCAGTATCTACTGTTGCTTAAAGCTCTGATAAACTGCGAATAGACTGTCTCCATCGGAAGCATTTCAAGTCCATGACAGTCTTGCCTTGTATAATAGCTTGACCTGACACTGTGAAGATAAACAGAAACTGAGTGGGGGTAGTGTGAAGTGAAAGCAAGGGCAGAGGGAGTGACTTTCTTTTTGCCTAACCCATGAAGCATGAGAAATGCAAATCAGCTGTCTATAAAATACCAATAAGGTGGGCGATCGTCCCATAAAGTGTGCTGCTTGCAGACCCAATCTGGTTGTGTCTGTGATATGTCCTTGCCCTTTTCTTAGGTAAAAACATGAATATTTATCACTGTGCAATTTACACAGCATGGTGCATTAATTTACAAGTTAATTAAAGGGCCAGTCGAACCTGATTTACAAGACTTTAAATGGGCCCTCTCATCCTCTCCGGTTAGTAACCCTTTAGGCCTTTATAGGTTAATTTATTTAAAGATGGATAGGGGAGTGACTCTCAGGGTGCTCCCTGTCAAAACAAATAGCTCTTTCTCTCCTTTTCTGTATAAAAGGAATATTCACGATAGAATAAAAAAGTGTGAGAAAACAATCAAGAATAGGTAAATAAACAAAGTATAATAGTCTAAATTCACCAGAAAGCCTGTAGCTTTGGGGACCCTAATCTCATTTGGGCTCTTCAGACTGGGCCGCAAATATAAACAACCCCGGCCGCCCCATTTGCTGAGTCACAAGCACATAATGTCTTAGTCACCCACTGCACTGTCACTGTGTGCAACGATTAGTTTCATAAGCTTTCATAAAGCAGATTAGAAAAGCCGATCTGATGAGATAAGATTAAGGACAAGCAGGAGGGAGGGGGGCAAAGATTATAGGCTCAGTCATACTCCACTCACTGCCACATAAGGCGCCATCAAATGAACAGCACAAACATGTATTGTTGGTATCCAAACATTGCACACACACACACTTCTTGTCCAGCCTCTGCCTCATCTCATTAGTCAAAGAAAAAACAGATTACAGCCAAAGCCCGGGGTGTCTGATTCACAATGTTGTGGCAGTGTGTTGATGTTTTTGTTATTTGGTGTCTGGAGTGGGATGTTTTCATGTTTTTGTCAGGAGAGTTATGTTGGAGACTGAATTAGACAGTCTAACCTTTGTTCAGTGTTGGATAACTTAGTCATCAGTTGACCTTAATGTTCTGTTCTGGACACAACACGAGCCTTTTTTTGACCACGTAAAAACAAATTCAACACTGTTATAAACCTGATTTTAAATTGATTACATTTTAGACGTCTGCAAGGCTGAGACAGAGACAACAGATACTTAACTGTAAAACATGGATGAATATGAATTTCATATTTCACATCACTCTTGATGTCACATTACCTTCACCGAATCTTCAGTAAGTCTAAATGAGTTCTCTTATGGTTTGTTTGCATCTAATGTGTCTGAGAGCGTTACTTACTTCCTGGGTTTTTTACTGACCTCAGATGTACAGCAAGTATGTCACTCTGCAGGATAACACACTGCGTTACACACACTTTGCTTTGTCAAAGCAAACAAAAGGAATACATATTTGTATATGTATATAGCCCATTTAGCATATCAAACATGAGTTATTTCCTTATTTCCTCATTGGGGTAATTACTTAATGAGTCAGAAAAATGTCAGGGCTTTCGTTCATGTGTCACCTTTTATATTTGCCTTGTTTTTCTTCTCTCCTTAAAACATTTAAACATTGTTCCTTACCAACCCTGCATTTTCTTAAACCCAGCATTGTAACCAGTTCATGATAATGAAAGCTGTTTTCTGTGCTCTTGAGCACATACAATATAGATCGCTCCGTTCAAACTCGTGTTGTCACCCATAATTGACTCGATCCTCTGATCAATACAGCAGAGGTGAAATTGAAATTT
The DNA here is from genome assembly GCA_900303245.1 of Selene dorsalis. Classification (NCBI taxonomy): domain Eukaryota; kingdom Metazoa; phylum Chordata; class Actinopteri; order Carangiformes; family Carangidae; genus Selene; species Selene dorsalis. The sequence goes on from OMNW01020533.1 coordinate 11,409, forward strand.
CTCTTCTGGTTAATTTTTGTGCTGATTGATCATAGGCGAGCCGACCTGGAGGAAAGGCAGTGTGTGCTGATGGAGATCCTCATGTTATTGGACATTTGCTGCCTGCATCTGTATTGAGCCACAGCACCAGTGATTACAGTTTTGATTACTTCAGTTAACCAACTCATTGACATGGACTTAATATATTTTTGATTAATCTGCAGAATGGCCATGTAGACTGGCCCCATGAAGTCAATTATAGTGGTTGCCATGTTGTAGTCAATGCCCCATTTACACTGTATAATGATAGTTTTGCATGTTTGCCGAAGAAGCGGGTGGAGCTGCAGAGATGTTTACACTTCATATTTTTTAACTGTTTTGTTGAGACCTTTCTGTACTGTGAACATTTCACTTCTGACGCTGAACCCCACCTTATCTCTGCATTATATTCTCACCTCATTTTGAGAATTTGTTGAGACTCTGTTTTTTTCATTTCACAGGTCACTGAGACAGATATTTATTTAATATGCTCATTAGAAGGGACAGGAGACATATCGGGGAGACACAGCCATAGCGTGCTCATGTGACCAGAAAAGAAACTGATGATAATATGTTTATGCAGGCTGAAGACGTACATGGACAACATATTTATTCATGAGCATGTCTTCCCCTCAGCAAATTACTCTCCTGGCCACACAGAGTGATATAACAACAGCCAGACATCTAAAATCTTACCTCTCCGTAGCTTTGATTAAACAGATACGAATGCATATATTCAGACTCCATAATGCCATCATCAGTCATTTCTCATAATTATGCATTATCTGGAGTCACATGGTTTGATCTAAATGACAATGATACATGAGCCCCCTCTTTGCCTCAGTCAGAACAGGGGGAAACTGAATGACTGGGATGGAAACAGTGCAGAAGAAATGACTCTTAAGTGTGTCTGTGCTCATATACAATAAATTCATGGTCAGGTTTTTAAAAACAGCTATACAAAAACGCAATATCTGATGCTATATCGCAGGAGTTCAGATATTTTTCTTAAGAGACCGGCAGACTGATTTCAGATGTCAGTTGATCGATTGGAGAAGAAATTAGACTGTGAATGTTTTTACTTTTATCACTGAAGCAAATCAGTTTGTAGGTGTTGTTTCTTTAGAGTCAGTCACACAGTCCACACAAGGATAAGTGGAAAGGAGATTAAAGGGATGTAGGTGGCATGCACAGTATTCAAAACATAGCCGGAGGAGTGTGGGAGTGTGTAGGAAGTTACCCATTCATTGCTTGTTGTTGTTTGTGTGTGTGTGTGTGTGTGTGTGTGTGTGTGAGTAGTTGAAGTGCACATTGATTTTTGCAGTGACTTATCCTCAACTGACACGCTGATCTAATATTCCTCCCCTTTCCAAAAACAAAAACCACACATTCTGTTCTCTTGTTCTCTTTCTCTCACACAAACATACACTCATGCCACACACACACACAGTGCAGTAGTACTCATCACTGTTGTGTACTTTTGAGTGTCTGGCAATGTTAGCGAAGCCAAAAATGATTGCACAGGAGGGTAAATGAGGTAACTACAAACAAAGTAGATATTTGTCCCTTTTAAAGAACCACGTTTATTCAATTTGTCTGATCTCTCTAAAAAGCAACAGCATAATACATAAAAAGGTTAAATAACATATCAAACATAAAATATCTTGACATCTCACTTACTACAGCTACGCGTTACTTTCTTGGGATCTGAGTCTCCTTAAACATACACAGCAACGGCCACGTAGGTCTCCCGTTTGATACTGTTTGTACACAATGTCAACCGGGTCTTTACAAAACGTAAAAGAAAACTACAAAAGCGATTTTGCACTAATTATTAAAGAAGACTGGTATATTTTAACGACCAGTGAACAGAGCAAGTACAAGAGAGGTCACAAAGTTAAATTATGCATGTAGTGTAATTAGCCAATCAAGTGTTTAAATTAGATGTTGATGACTCCTGGGCCACAAATGAGAAGATGACTCTCTCTAAGTGGGCTTTTCCCAACAGCAAGGAAAAACCCTGCATGTTAACAAATACTCCTCATTTTTACTTGTTTGTGATTGTCCAAAATTATTATCTGAAATTAGCCATTGTGTTTATTTGTTTTTCTAATGACGGTGATTACCTCGTCCTATTTACTTCTTCAATTACCTTTTTATAGTCAGTAATGCAATTTTACTGTATACACTCATTAATTGTGAACTCTTTTCACCAATGTCGACATTTTCATTGTTCTGTGCTGTAAATGGTGTTGGCCAGTTGCCACAATTAGCCAAGTGAATTACCATCAGTCAAACTTCCATTATTGCAATTCCAGTGTAGTTAAAGAGATGAAATGTGATCATAATGTATTTTTTACCTCTTAATTTATTTTTTTTTATTAGCAACAATTTACAATATTTTCTCGTTCGTCAGCACTCATGATGGGGGTGCTCTGAAAGAAGATGGAAATTTACCGGCTAGCAATACGGTTATAATTTTCATCCTTATTTTAATCTTTCTTGTTTTGTAAATTTCATTAGTCAGGGTGGATGAACTTCAAATAACATATATAATTTGTTGAATGCCCCTCACATACACACAGAACAGCACCATAATAGCATCTATTTGAAGTGCCACATATTACGAGTTCAGCATGATATCTAATAAATTGGACGTTGATAGGGGTTGTAATGAAAATCTATATGGAGACAGAGGGACACACACGAACGCACACACATCCAGGCACACACACACACACACAGATCCGCAGCCACACAGACACATAAGCATATATGTAAAGTCCATGTGCGCATACAGGGTTTGTTAATGAAGGAATCAGTCATAATAGCATATCCTAGACACACTTACATATATAAATACATTCATCCAACACTCCAGAGAGTGCTTTCAAGCAAATCATTTGAAAAACGAGAATATTTGTTTTTATGTATCGTTAGAATTATTGATATGAGCCCACCCTCTCTTGGCTGGGTGCAATTAAAGTGGAAGTGATAGGTAATATGTATGATCACTGGCTGCACGCACACACACACACACACATGCATACATAATGGCTCCACCGGCACATGAATATATAATGCAGTCTACATTGAAAATTAGAAGGATGGAGTTTTATATCATTCTACCCTCTCCTCCTTCATATTTCTCACTCTCAGTCCCACCCCATCTCCTCTCTGCTCAGAGGCCTGCAGCTCTTAAATATTTAACATTTCAGAATGATCTGCATCCATCTTCCACTTTTACACTGGATCACACAGTCACACGGCTTTGCCTGGACCCAGACGCTCCACATGTAAGAAATCAACCATTACTGTAGGTTAACTCCGTACAGTCTGTAAATCACAGTTGCATACAATGTTTCTCTCAACATGTTAGAGCTGGTTGTGGGTGGAGATCACAGAAGATCACATGGGTATTGCATAGTAGGGTAGAATATGCTGTCTGCCTGCACATTCATCAGTCAGAGGCTGGCTGTGTGGGTAGTGGCCAGAGGAGTAATAGAGTGGTTTTGGCAGCTGTTGGGATGGGAGGATGTGAGGAGGTGGAGTGATTGCCAGAGAACACGGGAAATTTCCTCCTCGGGCAATGGACACCCCCTGTGGGACAGACAGCTACAACTGTCTGCATCCTGAATCACAAATATTGGTACAAAACATCTAGGCTATACCCACCAAGCGATTGGGATCTGCAGAAACACATCTATGTAACATTTGCAAAAAAAAACCCAAACTGATCTCTCATTGCTTAAAGGAGAAATGCAACCTGTACCTTATTTCTAGCATAAAATACGTTCATTTACTCACCCGAACAACTTTGGTGTAACTTGGAGTCCTTCGGAAGATATTTAGATCCACTCGCGATCTACGTATATCCATATAACGGGAGTTGTTGGGGCAAGGATGCAGCGTCTAAATAAGACATTATCTGCCGCGAAACACGTTCATTTCACCAATATTTTTTTATGAATCACCGGCACTATTCCCCCGTGAGTTCGGAGCAGCTCGAGTTGTATTGTTATTGTCATCCGGGTTTTTTTTTTCACTGACCTACGACCTCGATGACGTCACTTCCGTGCCACTGCCGAAGTCATAGGTCACTGAAAAGACGTGTAAACAACACAACTCCGAGCCGCTCCGAGCTCACGGGGGAATAGTACCTGTGATTCATAACAACATATTGATGAAATGAACGTGTTTCGCAGCAGATAATGTCTTATTTAGACGCTGCATCGTTATATGGATATACTGGATCGCGAGTGGATCTAAATATCTTCCGAAGGACTCCAAGTTACACCAAAGTTGTTCGGGTGAGTAAATGAACGTATTTTATGCTAGAAATAAGGTCCAGGTTGCAAAAAACAGAACAAAACAGAACTTCTCCTTTGAAGCTGTGTATTAGTAAGTTAGACCATGATACAGCAGAATTCCCAGTGAAGCTGGTCAAACAATGAACAACAGGTAAGAGATAGTGGCAGTTCATGAAGACTACATGTTATCAGCAGTCACTAATAAAATGACAGGTATAGTGACCAGAAAAGATGAGTACATAAACTTAGCTCAGGCCAGAAACTCAGTTAAATCACCACTATCTACATTAAAGAAATGAAAATAATTAAAACCATATACAGCCAGTCAAACATGAAACATTTGAACCAAATGAAATGGTTCAGTACATCACAATATCTCAATGTGCTCTCTGCACTCTATTTTTGGCAAGCTCAAGTGTGGTCATGTGGTCATGTGGTGGCAAACCATCCACAGCAATGACAAAATACATGTTTTTGACAATGACTCATACTGTTTTCAGAGAGTGTGAGTTCCCGCCATAGACTGTATGGTTCCCACACATGGACAGTCAGTGCACATGTATGCACATAATCCATACATCCATACAACAGCATCATCTGCAAACAGCCAATTTGCTGGTTTTGCTTAAAATGACACAAACCTAAAATTTGGGTAATCTTTATAATTTAAAGATGTGTCTTCAATACACCACAATATACAACTTTTAAACTTAATTTATGTGCAAAATGACTGGGCATCAGGTATCAGATGTTTTATTTCTCTCCTTTTTAAACACAGTGAGCTGGAACAGTCTGGAGAAGCATTAAGGTCTTGATCATTTACTCAATAATGAATCTTTGGTTTAATTTAGATGACTACAACTGATTGAAACAGGGCCCTAATTGTGCATACATTAAGGACAATTGCAGATTATCAGATGTAATGATTTTGTAAAAGAATTAAGAGAGGAATGCACTGAATAATGAAACCCCGACTGAGGGTTTGACACAGTTTGATTTGAGGGGGCAGGGAACTTGTGGTCCGTGGCACTGACGTTTTCTTCATAAAGCCACCACGATTCTGAACGTGTCTGTCGTCAGTGTGACTGACACTGCTGCAGAGCTCTTCATTTACATACATTTACATACCAACATGTCATTCGTTCCAGTCTTTGTTTAATGGGTTTTCAACAAGATGGCAAGAGTGAGGACATGTTAATGAATACCTATAGATACAAACATTGTGCAGCTGTGCACGGATGCATGCGCGTTTGTCTGTAGAAGTTCGTGTGTATGTAGGTGATGAAACATATCTATTTGCACATACAGTGCACAGTGTATGGATGTGATAGATAGAGCTATACATAGCTTATATGACATTAAATCCCAACCGAGAATAATCAGAAGACCAACACTAGATGAAATGGAAATACCTCTGAGTGAAAGAACCTGCGGAGGTGTGGTGTAGGAAAGAGGCATGGCCGCATGGATATTACATCTTAAAGGATATATAGGGGAGAGTCATTAGATATACATTTGCATTTGGAGGCATTTGGGATCTGAGAAATAGTGGTCTTGCAGGTTGTGCCCCTGTGAAAGGGGCCTTGACACTTATAGTGTGTGGGAGGAGCTTTGATATGCAAGAAATTAGGTGGTTGACAATCTGGGCTTTCAAGTGTGACGGTAGTGAAATGGGGGATTTAGCACTGCCTTCCATGGTTTCACTTGTCTTCATCAGCAGCCATGCCTTTTCTTTAGTTACACACTGTCAACCTTTAATAAATGCAGACTAGACACAGCATGGGTCTGTCAGCATCAATTCAGATCATTTGGCAAGTTTCACTGTAGAGAGGCTCACAGCTAATCATGAGGCCTCATATGCAGCAACAACAAAATCTGAGCCTTGCTTCGTAAAATAATATAATAATCTAATTAAGATTTAGTGCACCAGACATCTCTTCAACACCTCCATCTACATATAATGGAGGGAAATTAAAAGATGATTAAAGATTAAAAGATTATGACAAGCCTGACCCCGTAATTTGTCCATCAAAGTGCTGCACATCACAGTGGATATGAAAGGACATCAACAGAGATACAAGGAGGCCAATGAATGGGCCGAGATGAACATAAGCCACCTGTAAAGAAGAAGAAAATCCTGGTCTATAACTTAACCTTTTATTAAATCATTTAGTATATTTAAAGAAATAGCAACTGCAGGGCTTTGGAGGTAATGCTAGGTATCAGCACCATCAAATCAACCCCCAAAAACATCCTTATTTCAATATTTTGTTGTTGTTTTGAAGTTTACACTTGCCTGAGAAACATTACATTTCCAGTCTGACCTCAGGTTTGTGAGATCTTCTACATTGAAAGATGAATGATAAGGCTAAAAAGCTCTACTACTATAATAAAACAGTGGTGCTTTTTATTTACATGTGGTCTTCATTAGTGAGCTGGAGATGATGCTTACTTTTAGCCTGGGGCGTGTAGCTCTAGTCTCAGTCTTTTAGCCTCATATCCTGCAAGTAGTAATGACTTTTCAAAAACCCCTTCTAATGTATGTGTGTGCATGTGTGAGTGTGAAATGATAAGGGTGACTGGGTCAGAGAGTGATCAAGGCAACATACCAGTTTTGTTGTTTTTACTATATTGCTTTATGTAACAGGTTGTGTGCTGATGGAGGAGCGAGGGGGAGTCACCGGTGGAGACTGTAAACATGGAAGTTTCAAGAGCACGGCAAAAGGTCATCGGCGTCCCTTATCTCTCTGGAGAGGATCACAGTTACCAGCCTCTTTATAGCTTTCTCCTCATTGCATATGATGATGGAAAAGACTCATGCCATACAAATAGAAAAGGTCAGAAACAGTCACCCACACACACAAGGCTACCAAGAAAGGCAAAGTCTTTAGAGCGCTCATCCCTCATACATGTTGTCGCCACAGGGCTCCTGGATGTGATTGTGTGTTTAATCTGAAGTCTCCGGAGACACTGAAGGGCAGCTACGTTCCATAATACTGTTGAGCCAGCATGTGTCGCCATGGTGTAAGCACATTTTCTGACATGCTCAGACCACTGGTGAAAAACAACCAACTCCCATGAGCGAACCCCCACAACAGCTGTGTGACAACAGTTGTGTCTGCGGACGTGCGTGTGCTCGCTCCTGCGCTTATGTTGATGCAGGTGTTGCTCTGGCCTTCATGAAGGCTAGTGGAAAGGCCCATTAACACCATAACAACCCTAATAGTCCTGTAAATCCACGGTCTGCTGGTGTGATGATAGCCTTGTTCAATAATTCAGCACCTGCTCAGAAAATCAACAATACAGCTTCCCAAGAAAGTAAACAGCATCACAGACAACGTCAGTGGATAACACTGAGCACAGCTCATATAGGGCAGAACAGGCTGTATGCTGTGAAGGTCGGTGCAGCTGTGATGCAGTGTACAAATGTGAAATCAAATATCTGATAGTCTTCTCAAACCCACTGCTCTGGTCTTTTTTAATTGACAGCCTCACCATCCCCTCAGTTGTAGAAGATTCTCAGTGTTGGAAGATGTAGCTGGTTAGCCTCAGCATGAATGGCCCTTTCATCTGTTGTATGAGGCTTCTTTTAGTGGAAGCACATTTGTTAATGGTGCTTGAGCTAAGTGATGACTTCCCTCAGCATGTAAATGAAGCAGCCAAGTTGGTGAGAGATCCCTGCATCCGGCTCGTAATATTAACCGAGGTAATTTAGCATGAAGCGGTAAAAGGTTATTTACGAACTATGATATGCTGTTGTGGATTTGTCTGTTCAGTAAATTGGAATGTTAAAATGTAGTCGTTTAAACACGACCGATGCATTTTGTGCAGTGAGCCACGAGCTCTCCCCCAACCTTTTTACACAAGAAAGTGACATTAAGACAGATGGCGGTGTCACGCATAATCAATTGTGCATTTCTTCTCAACATATAGTTTAATAATCATTAGATGGTAATTTACATTATGATGTGACAAGACCCATAAAAGCTGCGGAAAGTGTTACTCTCAGTTTGGTTCATCATGAGCGAAATGCCGGTCAGTCATGGCTGAGATATTTCAGTCCCATGTTGCTGTGCTTACACTACAAAAGAAATCCTTTTCAACTCATCATATGTGTTCTCTATTTTTTTTTAATTCTGCTGAATTTTAAGGAAGAAAAAAGTTGTGTTGTATTCAAAATGTAATTTTAACCATGAATCTTCACACCCTTAGCCGCTAATGTTCACACAACACCCACAGCCCTCTTCTCTGAAAGAACAGAACCTAACCTAATCACTATTCCTTGTTGGTGTAAGACAGGCCGTACAGAGTGTACCTTTTTTCTCCTTGTTAAACCCATAAAGCATAGCAGTCTCCTGTGCAGGGGAGTCTTGTCAAAGAACATCAGACACCAACAAAATAGATCCTCCTTTATCTCCAACCTTGTAAATATTTTATTTCTGCATATGCATTTAACCAGACAAGATGCTGAAGCCAGGTTGAAATGGGATGAGATGTGCTCTCACACAGTGCATTTCATGACCTTTTTTTTTTTTTTTTTAAGCTCTACTCTCTTCCATCTGGCAGTTTGTCTCAGTTACTATGCGCAGTTTCTATGGTTCCCTTTTTATCTAACTTCCAAACACACCATGCGTGTCCCATCTCCGCTCTCTGTTCCCAGTACCAGACATGGACGATTCATGAATGCCAAACCATCTGATCATACTGATGGTACAGAAGGGCCAAACAGACCCTCCTGTGCTCACTGCCAGTCATTTTTTACCAAAATAATAGTTGTCCTAAAAAATGCTACATTTCTCTCTGCTACAGCTTTAATTCTGAGTTAGACGTGACAATATAGTAGTATGACATTTTGAGGAATATGTTGATTGGCTTTCTTGCTGAGAGGTAGATGAGAAGATATCAAATGTAATATCTACCCATTAATCATTAAGCAATAGCTGGGAGCAGGTTAGCTTTGCTTAGCATTAAGTCTAGAGAAAGAGGGAAATAACTGGGCGTTTCTGAAAGTCCCAGGTGAAACCCCCGTGGAATCCGCCCGTTTTACACTTTCACTCTTGTGCAGATTAAACAAACAATATACGGCATGTCTATCAATGAGCTCTAGGGGTGCCAGAGGGTGAATTTCGTTATCTTCATGTCATTATTTTCTTTTATCTCTAGTTGGCTGTAGCATTTACGTTTGTATTGACCCAATTCAAGGAGATACAGTAGTAGTGAAGCATGAGGAGTTCTTTATTAGAGTAGCAGCGATTTAAATGAGATGAATAAAGCAAAAAGGCAGATTGAGAGTTGTACTGGAATGCCTCCCACAAATTCACTCCCACTCTTCCTCTTTTGCCCACGCACTCTCTGTTACTGTGACGTCCACTCATCCTTTTTACTCCTCCGCTCAGCTGCGGAGGCGTTCTGTTCTCCTCTCATTCATACACTGCCATGCTATTTCCATATTTTCTGAGTGGACACACTGTGCATTGAGTGAAAATTTCTGTGGAGGAAGAGGAGGCAGAGGAGACAGGAGGAGGAGGAGGAGGAGGAGGAAGCACCATGTTTGGCTTCATCTGAGCACATCAGATTTCCGATCACGCTGAGATCATGATCAAACTTCACAGGAGAGCCAAGCTCTGGAAATGGACTTATGTCATCTTTGTGTGAGAGATACTGAAGCAAAAAACATGATAGAGTCATTATCTGCCAACACTGTGACTGTCAATCAAATGACAAAAGTGACACAATTTTATCATTTTATCCAACAAACACTATGTGATAGGACAGGTGTCTTCAAACACAGGGGCATGACACAGCTTGGGGTCTGATCTGCTTCTGCTCAAAGACACAGTGGACTTTGTCACTGTATGATGTGCTTGGAGGCAATCTCTGTTTACTGTGACAGAGGACAAAATTGTGATTGTGTAATTTGAGCTCTGCTCCCATGGAGAGAACAATGGCATAAAGGCAGCAGATTATGTTGCATTCAGTGCGTTAAAGCACAGAAAAGATGACTCACAAAAGAGGTAAATGACTAAATCCTCCACTCAATCATGATCAAGTAACTATGCAGGACAGGAATATTAGCGTCCACAATATGTTTAAGTTTGCAAGAAACTTATGGATGTCATTGAACAGATGAGCTGTAATGTTGAGATCACACATGGCATCAAATCCTGATATTAAAACGTGCTTTTGAGATTACTTCAGTATTAAAGCGGTTCCAAGAATAACTTTTAACAGTGAGGGTTGTAAATCCATTCAACCCCTCTCCCCTTCATTTCACAGTTTTTCTAATTCGGGCAGGATGACCCTATTGGTTATGTGTTGATGTTGAGGACACTTGATAGAGTTAATTAGGAGTGTCAAATGCTGTGGATAAAATAACTTGGGTGACATGTCTACAAATAAAACAACGCCTAAGCCTGTAGCTCAATTCCACAGGGAAAAAGATACAGAAGTTTAAAGGGTGCAGCGTGGACCAATGGGGTCGCAGCAGGTCTTGTCAGAGAGAGGCCTCAACACCTGACCCTCTTCTCATAAACCATTTTAAAGCTGCTGCTAATGGGCTGTGTGCCAGAGCTAATAATGGAGCTGCAGATGGATGGAAACATCAAGTAGCAGAGTGAAGGTTTTACATTTTGTTTTGTGGCTTCATCAGCCAAACTAACTGTTACTATCATCAGCACATATTGTCAGTAGATCTAAATTTGCCTGTTTTCATTTGTTTGTTTGTTTTTTTGGTTAGTCTTATTCTTCGACAACTGAAGGACACTTTATTCTTGGATCATTTCTCAAACGTGACCTAACATTTTGAGCAGCATGTTCATAAAGGCAACTTAGGCGACAAGGCTTGACTTCTTCTGCGACTTCTTCTCAATAATAAAATGTGTGTTTCAGGCAACATATCAACCATCGCCGTGTTCACTTCACACAGGGGTCATCCTAACATCCTAACTTGACACATAGAGTTCAGTTTGAGAGAGGAAGAGTGAGTTTTACCTTTCGTTCAGGAACTGGTTGTTTATATCAAAGCAAAGAGGAAGAAATACAATAAAGAAAACTGGACTATGAGGTCATGTACAAACTGCACTTTTCTCTGAAGTCTGCAGCACCTGTTATCACAGGGCATCACATCTAATATCATTCTTATCAGCAGAATGAGTTTGGTGACTTAACAACTCCCTACAGTTTCATAGCTCAACTCGACGTCCTCCTGACTCCAGGTCTGCTCAGCCCAAATAGCTCAAACAACTGGGTGTCTCTGCAGCGCCTTTAACAAAGAGCAGATACTGCCGGGGCTTTGAAATGTCAAATGCCAAAAGATTTGTGTAGTGGCCCAGCTGCTCTAATGTTAATAGTTAATAGCACCTGTAGTAAAAAAGGCATAAAAGCCACAAAAATGAAAGTAAATTAAGATCAGCACCTTAGTGGCAACTCTCAGCATCCCAGTAAACAGTGTGATTGAATGAGGCACTGACCCAGTCGGCTGTAGAGTGCACTTCCCACAAACAAGCTTAAGTGTTTGCAGCGGAGGTAGAGGTACCACAGTCACATTAAACTCAGAAATATTCCTTAGTGCAGCTTTTAAATGCCCATTATCATACAGTAATAAGAATGGATTTGGACTCATTTCAGAATGTTGTTAGCTTCAATAGAGCAGAGAGTGAAGCAGTCACACACCATACATCGTCACTCTGCCTGCAGTGCTATGAGAGCCTGTCGCTGGAACTGTGTTTTAGTACCAGAATGAAACTGAAATCACTTCTTCTTATGGAGAACTGGATGAGACTGAGTAACTCTCATCCTGGGCTCTAAAAGAGCTTTTTCACTAAAGCTCTCACTGTACCTGCCTCTGATTGGAGCTGTTTGTTTAATCTGATGCAAAATGAACTGTTCCTTTTCTTAGTGTAGTGAGTGAGCATGTTTGTAGGTGGCATGGCTTCTGTTACTTTTGTTGTTGTCGTTGTTGTTGCGTGCTGTGCTGCAAGTTAATCTGCATTTGGCCAGGGCTCAGGTCAAGGGGGTGTGATGGCGGTGGCCTCTGTGCTTGATCCACCAGGAGAAAGGTCACCAGGTTACACTACGCTCCCAACACATTGACAAACTGCATCATGAACATGTTCTTGAAAACTTGACATATTCATTTAGAGGAACTCAGGCAGGTGTCCTACATTTCAGCAAAGGTCCCAGCGTACATCTAAAATATATCTTGTTCATTTTAAGAGTGAAAATTCTGATTATAAAAATTGTGTTTCTGTATGTGATTAGTGATCTCTGATACATTCTCCATTAGCAGCACCGTGGTCAGATTATTGCACTGAATTTTCACCAGCATAAACCCCGGCTTTCTGAAGGTGATTGTAAGGTGTAAGCAGACAACCAATAGGATTAAAACACTTTAAGAGGTTAAAGCCCCTGAGCAAGGCTGAGCGCTGACCCCAACACATGGCATTGATGTGGTTGTTTGCATGTGATTTCCTCCAAAGTATGTGCTTCTTTTCTTGCCATCAGCTTCATGAAAACTCACACACACACACACAGGAGAGAGTAAGAGCGTGAGTGAGTGTATGATCCACATTTTCCAATTTTCCAAACAGCAACCTTCTGTTTCTTTTATCAGGCTTGAGGCTGTTATCTTTGAGTAATTCTTATTCGATAGCACCCAACCCAATCTGGCGTTGCTATGGCAACGGCAGCAGTGACAAACTTCGTGATGGTGGTGTGATTGTGCGTTCTTTCATATGAGCAGTTTGTGTTGTGATCCTAGAGTTCTCATAACAACAATCACCATAATAGGATTATGTAAATTGGAAGAGCATTGCAAAGGATTATTTTAAGTAACATGCTACATGTACGATTGATTGGATTCTTTTCTTTACCACTAATGTTTTAATGTTTTAATGGATCTTGTTGACTATAAATATAACTCATGGTTTGTAATTTTCTTTTTATCCGTACTGCCAAGGAATTGCACATTCCACAACGTAATGCCTTATCTGCTAAGTTTAACTGAAGAATTTCACTTGAAATGATGATAATTCAATCCGGTCAAATTCTCCATCAGCTATTTCTGCAAATTCAGAATTAAAACTGACATATTTTTGCTTGAGGGGAAAAACAATGTGCTACAAAACAAATGTAGCAAAAAAAAGCACTTGTAAAGTACTTCTTTGGTTACACTTGACCCTTTGTATAAACAGAGGAAAATGTTTTCAGCCACCTGTCTGTGAACATGACCTTTGTCCTTACTACGGACATCTCAGCCTTGATCATGGTCACTGGGCCATTGCTCTCAGTTGTACCTGTCATTTGACCACTTGGCCTTTCAGTGCGGTACGCCACCCATTGTGACTCCCACCTGAGTGACCTTGCACCCACTGATCAGAGGTCAAGGCCTTGTTAGACATGTTTATGAAGATAGCTAGGGGTCAAGGCCTGTGTTCCTCCGTCTGGCGACAAGAGCGGAAACAAGGGATAGGATTCTGGTAATAGATGAAAGACGAGAGTGGAGATGAAAGGAGGGGTTATCTGGTTCTCTGCGGAGTGTATCGATCTGTTTGTGTTTTCAGGGGGGTGAACGGGTTTGTTGGCCACAGTCCCAGCAGAAGTGCTGAGGTAGTGGCTGCATTGCACTGTGGAAGTGTTGGTGCAGAGGGCTTGGGTTCAAGATAGATTTGAAGTCAGCGCTTGCTGCCTCTTGATGGAATAATGGCGAGTGACAGTGAAAACTAAAAACACAGTGGGCTTGTGAGTCAGCCAAATAGAAAAGCTGTGATATCATGACCCAGCAGCACCTTACTTAAAGACTGTGCTGGTGCTGCCCTCTTGTGGCATTTATAAAATACTGCATTTGACGCAATAATTAATAAGATTATTCTACAAATCACTTTATTGCAGGAATTAGACAGTATGGGAACTGGAAAATATAAAATGACGATGAAGTACGTTCAATCCTGTTTGTTAATCAGTTAAGATCAATCCCACTGTGATCAAATTTGATTCATGGTGGCAAATGCTTCTAATACTGTATTGACTTCATGGAACATTTTTATCACAACCAAGCACAACACACACAAACAAAAACAGGTTATGGTCAGTGTAGAGTAACTGGTATTACTTTACAGTAGAAAACGTTACGTCTTTCAATTGCTCTGACAGGCACATGGAAACTGGAACAATATTGGGTCGAAAAAGGTCTTTTTCTGGCGTCAGCGCACGTCTCAAAATGTCGCATACAAAACACAAACGAATGTTAAGACCTTTTAAAACATCTCAACCAGCAGAGACACGTGTAAATACAATCCATCTCATCTGTGTTAGATTGACTTGAATGTGCAGCCTTGACATTGTGACCCTTAATTAAAAATCAATTACAAAATTAACTCACAAACGGGAATAGTCAAGTACATGAGCGGAGTAGCAAGTACATGGTATATGTATAAGAATATATACATGTGCATTTCTTTGGGATCAAAGATCAGAAAGATTTGGTTCACTTGATGCAAAAGTTGTTAAACACAATGCTCCTGACAGAGTAAAGGTGTGAGTAAAGGTGTTTTTTTTGTATGTTCTTTTTTGTGCATTTGTTTTGTACTGTGTCAACAAGGTTGTCACAACAATATATAGCCTATGCAAACATCACAACACACATGCCACTTCCAAGCAGCTCTGATGCACTCATCTCTGTACACTTGCATGCATACACCCATACACACCCACACACATACACACACACACACCTGTCAATGTTGTTTCAGTGCTGTTTGGTATGTTAATAAGGCGCTGGTTGTCAGATGTTGAAACACTGTTTTTTGGATTGATGAAATCCGAGATATACTCAAGTCCAACATATTCTCATAAATCTTATAAATAAAAAAGGAGCTAATAACACACAAGTAACTTAATAATAACCTGAGGAGAGTATGTTGAACTACTTTAGAGAGGAATGCATTATATTTACAACATTGATGATTGTGATTGCTATATGTCTTGTGGTGGAAACATATTGTGATTTAACAAATGACAAGCTTCTGTAACGAGTGGTAAGTCCCATCCTTTACATTAGTACAAGTTAAAAGGAGTGAAAATCGATAATATTAACATAGCTATATCATTGAATGCTGTGGCACTTGAAGGGAAGGGATTTTTTTTTTTTTTTTTTTTAATGGAGCAAGGCAGATAAGTAAGATTCAATAGCACCTGTCTTACACAAACAACCCTTTCCAAATGAACACCTGTTTACCAGTTTAGGGGGCATGTACTCAGTGCAGAGGTAAACTGGGTGTCATTCTTTAGAGACATGTTGTGACCATGTTAGTTAAGTGTTTCTGCATGGAGCAAAAGGCCGCTTGATCACTGCGTTCGGGTTTGTAAAGTTCAATCTGAGGATGTTCTGCAAACCACGTCTCCGTCCCTCTCTTCTCACACATGCAGGGAAATAGCACCATCCTTTCAAAACAGGAAGTCAAGCCAAGTTGAGGACATCAGCATACGCGTTACTGCTTGCATGTTGGGAAGGAGGACGCTGGTGGTGGGAGTTTATGTCCTCTTCATGCAAACCTGACAGCGGCTTATGTGTGTTCTGAGACTGCCTGCTTTTAGCGTTGTCGGGACAGGTTTCCTGGAAAGGGGTAGAGAGAAAAACATCAGAGGTCCATCCTGTACTGTCATGCTCATGATGTGAATGTGGAGGAAATGTGATAACTGAAAGAGAAACATAGCATCAGGCTGAAAAGCTCCACTCTCTGACTGACTGACTTTCAACTCTAACCACACCCAGAATCACTGAAGGATGTGATTTGGCATAGCTAGCAGCTTTGCTTTGTTGCACCTGTAACCACCACAACAGTGATGTCACAGTGCCTTGGAGTGTACCCCTTACAGCTAACCCCACTAGAGGTCAGCAAAAAGCAAGATTAGTTGGTGCAATAAATAAAACGTCTGTCTTACGTAAACATCTCGTTGTCTTCAATGGTGGCGAGCCAGAAGCTGTAGGAGTTGGCGTAGTAGTTGCAGGTTCCGCGGCCGTGACACTCGATGAACGGAGCGCTGCGGAATTCCTCCAGACAGGAACCAGGAGAGGCCAGAGCCTGGCCCGAGCCCTCAGCACCAGCGCTGGTGTGCTACGCAAACACACAATGTAATGTCATCAAATGAAAAAGGGTATTGTGTTCTACAAAAATTAACATAACTGTTGGTAGAGTAATGCATCATAATATTTTAACTCGTCCTAAGTGTCTGTGCATGATGGGAGGAGCTGAACGGCGTGAATAAAAACTTCTCAAATCAACGTTGTGCAAAAGAATCTGACAGGAAGTCAAAGACCGCAATAGAATATGTCAAAACATAATTACAGATAATAAATTAAACACAAATCAATACTTTTGAAATATCCTCCTACAACTTTAATGGAGGCTTCTGCACTGACACTGATGCACTGAGGCCTAATGCCGTTCTCCATCTTACCATGACAAAAGAGTAGCCAATCCACAAAGAGTCCCAGCCGTGAGGGCATGGAGGGATCATGATTGTCTGACTGTGAACTGCTATCACCATGGCTGGGGCTTCACATACAGCACACCTGCACACACACACACACACACAAATGAATGGGAAGGATACGGGGTATATGCATGTTGTACCAAACATAGCTGATGTCCAACAGTGTGGACAGAAATGTGGACAGACCTGCTGATGAAGGGTTTGATGCTTTCACCAGTGATGGGTGCCATGCTCATGGGCATGGGCTCAGGGGAGGTGAGCCAGTAGGAGTAGTCGTTACGTGAGGCGAAGTTGCACACGTTATTGATGTTGCAGAACAGGAAAGGCATTGGGCTGAACTTTCTTAAACAGCTGCCAGCCGTACCTAAAAACGTGTCACAACAAGAAAAGTAAATAACCACCCACCATCTCCCCTTCTTTGTATTCCATCTCACTTCTAACATTCATTATTTATTTCTCTTTCTTTATTTCTCGTATTGTATCTCTCACCTAAGTCCTGTCCATGAGACCGCTCGTTGCCTTGTACGTAGAGCAAGGAGTAGCCGTCATATATGGGCAAGGTTCCCTCAGGACAAAGTGGAACCTCCACCGACTGACTGTGACGGGTGACCAGGAACCCATGATCCATGGAAGAGGGGCCAGGTGGACCCACTTGACCTGGAACACCATCAGGTCCTGGGGGGCCTGGGTGTCCCCTGGGTCCTGAAGACATGGTGTAATTAATAGCAGCACAACAAAACTTACCAACACCGTCACCCTTGTGAGCGTCTTACCTTGTGGCCCAGGCAGGCCAGGCTCTCCTTTGGCTCCAGGCTGACCATGATATCCAGGAAGGCCATCTTCACCTTTAGGCCCTGGAATACCTGTCACACCTGAGGGCGATAACAAAAACGATGAAGCAAATCAGAGACATGGATGCAGAACATTGGTGAAAACTGTGAACCAACAGAAAACTAATGGATCTCTGGGGATCATATGGGACACATTTCTAATCAAAATGTCACCTTGCTGTCCTTTCTGTCCAGGCAACCCCGATGGCCCCTGCGGTCCTGGAAGACCTTGAGTTCCTGGGAATCCGATGTCTCCTTTGATGAAGGTGTGGGGACCAGGGGGGCCAGGAGGACCATCGCTACCTAAAATACACAGTTTCATTTGGAGTTTTTGATTGACTCGTGTATTTAGCAATCAGCCAAGGCCAACAAGACATTAGACAAGACATTAGAAAGCACCAACATAATCATACACATAACATAGTAATTCCACTGTTGTTTTACCTTTTTCTCCCGGGAATCCTCTGTCTCCAATCTCTCCTTTGACTCCAATATCCCCGAACAGACCCTTTATACCTTGATTTGTATAGGTAAATAGTTAGGTTAACAACACAAACTTACGTTTTCCACATATAAATCCAAACATGCATGGATAAACAGGTATCACACACTGTATGTACTGACCTGGGAAGCCAGGAACACCCTGCAATCCCCTCTCTCCCTTCTGTCCATCGATACCTGGAAGGCCGGCTGGTCCCTGTGGCAGACACACACAAAACCAAAACAATATAGTTACAAAATCTGAAGCAATTAAACAGTTTGTATTCTGCATTTATGGGCAATTTCTCTTTCTCTTCATGATAGAAAACCTTAGCTTGTTACATACAGGAAGTCCAGGAAATCCAGGGTCACCCTTGTGTCCTGTCTCTCCCTGGAAACCAGGCAGACCCTGATCTCCTTTCTCTCCCTTTTGGCCATGTCTGCCTGGCACACCACCCGGTCCTGGTGTTCCTGGCGATCCTGGTTTGCAAAGAAGCATATAGTGTATACAGTATTTCTAGTTCTGCATTTATGATGGCAATTATTTAATGTATTTCTGTGCATTTTGATAACAGGTCCTTGTAGTATGTATTCCACAATACCAGGTTCTCCAGGTTGTCCTGTTTCTCCCCTCTCTCCCTTGGTGCCTTCTACAGAGATACCCTGGGGGCCCCTCTCTCCTGGGTCACCCTGTGGTCCCCGTGGGCCTGAATGTCCCTTGTCGCCTTTGCTACCAGGTATACCTGGATGACCTGGGGTACCGGGTAAGCCAGGACTACCTTTGTCACCTGTAAAGGTAAAGAAAGTCACATAATGAGACTGTGTTTAGCTGCACTGATGGATGGTTTACATTAATAAATGACTAAGGTGCTCTTACCTTTGCTACCCAAAGTTCCAGGTGGTCCTTGAAAACCACGACCAGGTAAACCTGAAGAAAAGACAGTAAAATATATATTAAAGGCAGTTTTCAAATGTTGAGACTGGTAGTGAGGGGTCTGCAGATGTCAATGCCACCAAAGACAAAAAAACTGAAGTACTTTTAACACATAACTGTGTCTGTAGTTATAAGTTGTGGTTTATTTGTAGTTGTTGCTGTGTTTGAATACTCAAGCAAGAATGTATACACCAAAAAACATCCGACCATGAATAAAAGTCTGTGTTTGTGGTTGAGAGACAAGTTAATGGTTCCCATCTGGAGTGATCATGTAGGATATAATGTGAACACCTTATACAAGCAGCTAAATTATTGTTGTAGTGTTGTCTCCTAACTCCTCTCACACTAACCTGGGTCTCCTCTCTCCCCTGAGGATCCAGGGATGCCATCCACTCCAGGCTCTCCCTTCTCTCCAGGAGGACCAGGTGGTCCCTGTAAACCACCCTCACCTGGAAGAGAACAAGTTTACACATTGTCAGTGTGCATAAGGCTCAAAGCATGTATCAGGCAACCACTAACACATGAGCAAAAGGCTGATGAGCTGAGTAAAACTTACCAGGCCTGCCCTCATGACCAGGTTCTCCTACAGACCCTGGAAGCCCTAGGGTCCCTTTCTCACCTGGTCTACCTGGCTGGCCTGTAGACAGACACATACACACAAACACATATGAGAATTGACATCGAAGAATAACACATGATTACGAAACCAAGTGTTCTGCTTCTAGACAAACAAGATGAATGTGACAGCACAGACTGAAATCTGACCTTGATGTCCGATGCTTCCTTTTTCTCCTTTAGTTCCTTGGAATCCTGGTTTGCCGGGCATACCCTCTTGACCCTTTTGACCCTTTTCTCCAGGTGTTCCTGGGAATCCTGGCTGGCCTGTTTGACCCTGTCGAGCAGAGAAATAAAGAGGAATGCTTAACATGACAGGTAGATACTGATAAGAGAGGAAAAATACAGCAAAGAAGATTTTGAAAGTGATTTAATTATGACAATTGAGGTCTGTGTGTAGGATTTGTTACATTGGAAATGTGTGGTTGATATCTGTGACAGCAGTGGAGAAAAACGATATGTAGTTCATCTCACGTTCATACTTTTGACAAATACTGAACCAAAATGAAACCAGAGCTTTTTGGGATCCCAAAATAAGAAAGCCAAACACGAAACACTGGTAATGATGCAAATTACCAAACATGGAATTTAAACTTTGGGTGGTTGTGTTGTTGTTTCTCACTGAAAGGCAAGGCAATTTTATTTGTATAGCCCGTTTTTACAAACAGTTTGGCTCAAAGGGCTTTACACAGCTTCTCTGTCATTCACATTTGTGGTCATTTGACTAGCTAAAAGAACACAATTCAGGGTAGCGTCCTATTTTTAGCACTGATTATTGACTGGATTATTGCAGTCAACAATTTGCAGTGTTCAAAAGCTGAGCAGTCTCATTTATATAACCTGGGGATTACCTTCTCTCCTGGAGCTCCTGGAACCCCGATACCTGGCTCACCAGCTACTCCGTGGTCTCCTTTCTGTCCATCTTCGCCTCTGAATCCTGGATGTCCCGGGGTACCAATATCTCCTTTAGTACCTTTTGGGCCAGATGGACCTATGCACAGACAAGCAAACCAAATGCAGATATTAGTAACAAAAGTATCAACAGTGTATGAAGCATATCTAAGGTAAACTTTAGCTTGAACAGGTCACACTAGCTACAGGGCTGAAAGTTATTTTGGGTCTTTTTACCTGGTATTCCCATCTCTCCCACACTGCCCTTCTGTCCGGGTTGTCCAGTGATGCCAGGCTCGCCAGGGAAACCACGGTCTCCTTTCTCACCTGAGAAATATCAGTGTGATAAAAACGTTTGTAATATTTACTTTCCTCTCATTTTCATTGGGTTATGAAGCAAGTGCAGAGAATTAACCAAAATTAGAGGAAAAAAATGAAATGAATAGGATAAACAGAGATGATTACCACATGAAGCCTCCAAATATCTCTTAATGTTTGTTGACAGATTTTAGAATACTGATCATGTGATCAGGTACGTCACCTGGTTGTCCAGGTAATCCAGCCTCTCCATCTTTGCCTGGCATTCCAGGGTCTCCAGGCATCCCACGGTAGCCCTTCTGTCCAGTGATCCCAGGGTCACCTGATAGGGGAATTGAATTAAAACCATAGACCATATTAGGCCTTTGAGATATTTCTTAAACTACTGTGTAACATACAGTCTCTATAGGACAAATACACTGGAACAGATCCAAGGCCCAGTATGTTGCTCCATACCTCTGTCTCCGATGTCTCCCTTCTCCCCCTTCATGTGCTCCATGTCCACTTCACTCATGTTCCCTGGAGGTCCCTGAAGACCTCGCTCCCCCCTTTCTCCTTTAGGTCCAATCTCTCCAATATCACCTCTGGGTCCAGTAATACCAGGATCGCCTGAAAGAGACGATGGGAAACAGAAACTCTTATTGCAGCTGATGAAACTGATAAAATAATAGCTAATACTGTGAAGCTACTTCCTCACCTCTCAGACCAGGACTTCCAGGTGTGCCAGGTGGTCCAGGAAATCCTGGTACTCCCGGGGTTCCGATGATCCCCATTTCACCCTTAGGACCTGACAAACAAACAAAGAAATACACAGTGAGATTTATAACAAATAATACAAGTAAAAATAATACAGGTTTAAAGGTTTGACAAGTCAATCATCCTTAAAATACTTGCAGTGCAGTCTCTTGAACCTAAATGGAAATATCACTTCTTTCACCCAAAAGTCCACCTCTCTTATTACTTATTTCATATTGAATGGTGGGGTTGACTGCTAAATTTTATGTATTACTGCCACCTAGTGGTGAGAACAGGCTTACTGCAAAAGCAAAAAGGTCATAGGCAGTGAGGTTTCTAATACAGGGATGGGCAACTCATTCAACAAAGGGCCACCGCCTTATATATATATATATATCTATCCAGATCTGACTCACTAAATCAACTGATGTCAGTCTTAAGACAGTTGATTGGTCAAACTGTGTGCTCTTGACTGGTTGGAACAAAAACCTGCAGCCACAGGGACCCTTTGTTGAATGAGTTGCCCATGCCTGCTCTAATAGTACTTCAACTTGATGAAAGTGATGAAATAGTGAAAGTATTCTTTGCGGTGACATGTGCAGGAAGTGTTGATCTTCAGTGGCAGACATATGTCTCATGTTAAAAGCCCATAAGCAGCTTAAAGGAAATTATCCCCCCCTTATTTTAATGGCTTTAAATATGAAACATCCTCAGGAAGTGCTGAAATTCATTGTCATGACCAAACAATCTAAATGGACTGAAATTACTTTGGGGGGCACTGTGTTTTGGAAAAAGAACAGAACACATAAATAGCAACAAAATGTTGAAGCTGATATTGACTACAATGACATGAACATTTCATTGGTGACATTTGTACACTATAAATAAATTCACATTGCAGAAATCTACATTATATTGATTTTATTAGAGACTGGTCTTGATGTGCAAGTGTAGCAGTCATAAAACAGAAACATACCCAAAGAACCCACATCACTGAAAGGTTTTTTAGCTTTACTTCTTTTCCTCTTGTGAATGTGTTTGTTTTTTGTCCAGCTCACCTTGGTATCCAATTGATCCCTCTCTGCCTGGTAAGCCTTGTGGCCCTGGGAGTCCTTTGGGGCCTGGGGGGCCTGGGAAGCCAGGGGCTCCCTTCTCTCCCTGAGGCCCTGGCATGTCTAAACCAGGAAGACCAGGGTAGCCCTTTTCTCCCTTTGCACCCTCTTGACCTGTTCAACGTGCAAACATACAGAAATCAAGAAGTCTGACAGCAGACACTTTGACTTCATAGTATAACTCACAGTTCTCATTAATAACATCAAAATGGTTGTTTTTTTATTCATGTGTCTTATGCCTTTATGTTTACGTCGCTAAGTTTGCACTCACCGAATGGTCCAGGCTCTCCAGCTGGTCCCTGTGGTCCGGGACCTCCAGGTGAGCCTTTTCCTGGTGAACCTGGTGGTCCAACTTGTCCAGCAGGGCCTGGTGGTCCCACTTCACCTAATTTTAAAGATCAGTGGAAAACATTGTTGTGCTTGATACAGAAGATGGGCCTTTAAATCTGTGGGGTAGAAAAAGCAGGCTTTCTAACAGTGATGTACCTTTGATTCCCTGAGGTCCTGGTGGTCCTGTCACACCTTCTCGTCCAGGAACACCAGGTAATCCCATGCTACCTTTCTCTCCCTGGAAGCCAATAACTCCTGGGAGACCCTGTGAACCTTTTGGGCCCGGAAGGCCACGTCCTGGTTCACCCTGAAAGGTGCACATATAAATAAGTAATGATTTGTATGTCATCTCTGACAGTGTTTTCTTTTTTTTCGTCATTTCAAACTCCCAATGCTCACAAAACAGATGGCATTGTATGACAGTAAACCAGTGCACTTGTTTGCAATTTGGAATTTTTCAGGACAATCTCTTGTTGAGTCTTTTTGTAACCGTGTCTGAAACCATACACATTCAGAATACAACTGTTATTAATCATCAATTGATATACAGATGGAGACAAATACGCACTTTTTGTCCAGGTGGACCAGGTTGTCCAAATAAACCATCCTGTCCCGGTCTTCCAGGTTCTCCTGGTAATCCTGGTGCTCCTGGGATTCCACTGATTCCTGGACAAATGAATGAAACAATGTTCATGTACCTTCAAGAACCTGTAAGTACCTATGAAAGGTCCGCAATGCACATGCGTAGAGGCAGAATGGGGTCAACATGGAGTAACTCACCTTTTGGACCTGTTGGACCTGGCAAACCGATTCCAGGGGATCCATGTTCACCCTTCTGTCCTGGGAAACCTGGCAATCCCGGGTCTCCTGTCAACCCTCTGTCGCCTGCAAACAACAACATCAGTCACCAATAATCTTCATATGTGTGAATAATATGTAATGTTAACAAGAACAAAATGTTGTTGAAGGCTCATACTCCGATTTTAATGTTATTTCACTCATCAAAGTCTAGGTTTAGATGGAAGTGGAAGTGTGTTGTTTTGCAGGGGAGTGTAAGTGGAAACATGATGACTATGATGTAGCTTGCCTTGAAGTCCAGGTCTGCCGGTTTCTCCTCGTGGACCAGGTGCTCCTTGAGGTCCTGGGGTGCTCACACCTACACCTGGTTCACCTTTTATACCTGTTAAAGGCAAGGTATGAATTATAAATAAATGAATGTGCAGTAGGCATGTGTGTGTGGTACTGCTGTCTGTTTGCTTAGTTTAACATGCCATGTTGAACTACAGGTTAATGTGAACTTTATGTATATTAGTGCAATACAGTATTTTCCTAGATCTGATGCCTACCAGGTAGTCCGGGGGCTCCAGGATGTCCTGGTCTCCCTTGACTGCCTTTCTCTCCTGACTCTCCTGGTCGACCAATGCCTGGCACACCAGGGGGACCCCTCTCTCCTGGAGGTCCAATACGACCTGGGTCCCCATCGAATCCACGCTCACCTTTAATGCCCTCTTTAGCCTAAAAACAAGATGAGAGAAAGACACACACAAAACTCTTTAATTACTAAATGCTAAAAGCTAGTGGTCAACTTAATTTTCTGTATCAAAACCACACTGATGAAAGCAGTAAAACGAAACAACAAAGCCAAACAAGGTAATTTATGGGCTTCATAACAAAAATAAGTTGAAGAAAGATGTTTAAAAAATGTGGTTTAGTCACTAGAAGCAACACATTTTGCATCGTACTGTAATGTGGTCATATTTTCTATTGTTAATAAAACAAACATTAATTAGGACATGTCAAACCAAACTTGCAGCAAAGGGTTTTAAAAGTTCGGATGCCTGTTGTGTTTTTTCACAGGTTTGTTACAAGTCATTGATTATCATTTGACAGCCAGTTCAATCATTTACTTTACTGGTAACTTAGAACTCATGCTGTTCTGATATCTCAAGACCTTACCATACAACCACACATTCAAACTTACAGGTTCTCCTTTGTGGCCAGGTACACCTGGGAGGCCGTCTCTCCCTGGTTGTCCATTCAATCCAGGCTTCCCCGGTGAACCAGCAGAACCAGGAAGCCCTCTTTCTCCCTTCAGACCAGGCGCTGTGAAAATGTCCCCAGGCTCACCCACGGCACCAGGAGCCCCCATCAACCCAGGCGTACCTTGGTTACCCTGCACAAATTTCAAA
The DNA here is from genome assembly GCA_900303245.1 of Selene dorsalis. Lineage (NCBI taxonomy): Eukaryota > Metazoa > Chordata > Actinopteri > Carangiformes > Carangidae > Selene > Selene dorsalis. The sequence goes on from OMNW01020533.1 coordinate 36,663, forward strand.
AAAAGGGTCATTGAATGAAAAATATCAATCAATTCTGATGTCTTTCTCTTTCTCAATTTTGCTTGCATCTTGACAAAAGTGACATAATTCCACTCACAGCTCTTCCAGGTTGTCCAGGAGAACCAGGTTGACCCTTTTCTCCTTTGCCTCCCACCAACCCAGGAGGTCCTGCCAGGTGATAATGGACATTGTACATCCTTGTCTCATTCAGTATTATAAAAGTGTCCATCAACAGCTGCCAACTTTAGTTAGTTCATAGACTAAATATGTTGGGCTATGCCATCTGAATGTAAGAGATTCACTCACCGCGCTCTCCTTTTGGCCCTTCAGGACCCAGAAGTCCAGGTCCTCCAGAAGCTTCACACTGAACACAGGTATCTCCTTTGTCACCTTGAGTTGAAATTAAATTATGTAGATTAAAGTTAAGTTATGCAAATGTCCTCACTGTGTAGCTCTGCTGTGCTTCTGATCTCTCAGAATATGAGTGGTGTTTCTGGTGGCACACGTGCTCCTATAAAAGTTTCGCTACATCTCAAAGTTACTAACATAATAAATACATTCAAATGGGATTAATTTATCGTTTACCTGTGTCAATGAGCTGAAAATTATATTCATTCTTACCTTTCTGTCCCACTTCCCCCTGTAATCCTGCAGGTCCTGGTGGGCCGGGAGCACCTTTCTCTATGTTACATTCATTGAGGCCAACTGTGTAGTCATGTCATTGCGCGGACACACACACACACACACACAGAGGCACACAGATTAGATTTTTTAAAACATTGCTGTCAGTATTGAAATCATGCTAGTATTTAATGATGACACATACTTGGGGGTCCGGGTTCTCCTGGTGGTCCAGAAATTCCTGGTTGCCCTGGAGGTCCAACTAGAGAGTCTCCGTCAACACCCTGGTCTCCTTTCTGACCCACGTCTCCCTTCTCACCCTTCTCCCCTCGAGCACCTTCAATGATTGAACCTGAGGTACAAGGAAAAAGACAAAGTTGGTGGATTATTCAGATCAGTATGTGTCAGACTGATATGTAACCTTATGCAGTATCGTTATGTTACATTGAAGTATTCAGGTACGTTACCTGGAGGACCTGGAAATCCCCGCGGGCCAGGAAAACCTGCAGATTGAAGAAGGAACCAAATATGAAGGAAACATGGTTACTGCAGTAGGTGTGAGTGCATTATGTGGTGGCGTACTATTGCCTTATTTTACCTTTTTCTCCTTCTTGCCCTGGGAGACCACGAGGACCTGAAGGGCCAGGGGCACCACCACCCTAAAAATTATATAATTAAAAGATTAAGCATGCAGGTCCATTTTTACCTTAACCTGTAAGCTTTATTTCAACTCCTCTTCCTCCTGCTTTCAGCTTCCCTTATTGCAGCATCGGTGCCAATTATTTGTATCTAAAAAAAACTCTGAACATAACATCTGCCTTTTGCTAGGATTACAGAATTGTCCATCATCTATACATTAAAGGCCAGTGAGTATGAATTGCACTTTCTTAAGTTTGGGGCTGTTGTGCGAGACAGTTTAACAAAAGGTTAAAAATCAATCAGTAGAGGCCAAGAAATCCTGATCTGATTCAAAAGAGTAATTCAACCCCAGGCTGAAAAGCAACGTTTTAATCATTGTCCTTTCTGATTGAACATGTTGACTGTACTGTTGCAACCTTAACCAAACTCAATGATATCACAGTCCACTGTTCAAACTTATTTGATTCTGGACCCTACATTTCCCACAATCAAATTCAATAGCATATCTTGTTGAATCCCGCTTCATGGTGAATCCACATCTTGAAAAATCAAAAGTTTGTTATATGTGAGATCAATTCATAATTTCTGTCCTATCCTGAAATTAATTTGATTAAAAAAAGAAAAGAAAAGGAAAAACATAAGAATCAACCTTCAAAATCCACCATGTGTACCTTGTGAATTACTGAAGATTTCTGCTCAGAGTACTTTATGTGCAAACTTCTTTTCAGATTGTTTAATTCTCCATATTTTCCAGAGAAAAGATCAAAACCAGGTCTTTCCGAAAGAAGCTAGAGGCCCGACTCATGTGCTGCCATTGGGTGTCATTTTCACAGACTAGTTATAAAAGTGATTTACAATGGCAGATTATACACAGTGGTGACATCTGGTGAAATGCACCTTAAATAAATAATCCAGTATTTCAATGTGACAGCTGTAAGAACTCACCCTCTTTGTTGCTGGTGGGAAATGAGAGTGGGTGGGTGGGTGAGAGAAAGAAAGAAAGAGATTTATAGAAGTAACCAGAAAACAGAGAGGTACTTACATAACCTGGTGGTCCTCTGTCTCCTTTTTCACCCTGAAATAAAACAAAATATAAGATTATGGATCATCACACCACCACTATAGTTTAAGTTTCAGATTACAGACTTGAATATGTGTCAAGTAACAAAACAGTGTATTAGTTACCTGGAGGCCAGGGTATCCGGAGGGTCCCTCAAAGCCTTTTTCTCCCTGTGTGAATGTGTGCGGCACTTTAGTTTTATATATTTTACAAAACAAACAAAAAGAGCAGGTGGACAGTGGAGAAGATGGATAACACAGTAAGTTATAATTTTTACCTTGAACCCAGGCTCTCCATCCTTACCAGGTTTACCCTAAAACCACAGAAACAGACACTTAATACACACTTTATCACAATTTTTCTAATTTATTCAAATTTATCAAACATTGCATGTTTATGCCACTTACTCTAGGTCCAGGTGGGCCAGCTTCACCTTTGACCCCATCAAGATGAGGGATGCAAAAGCCCTGCAGAGGAAATCAGATGTCAGCCTTTAAGTATTAAGTGGAAACAAAAGATAATGTGTGGACAGTAAGACGTCAGAGTCATACACTTCAGCACTCAAATACAAAGTACTAACTTGTTCTCCTTTATCTCCTTTGAATCCTCTCTCGCCCTTCAGGAAGAAAAAAAAACACAAACACATTCAGGAAATAAGATAATTAAATGAATCCTTTCCAATCTCTTTATGAACATATGTTTTGTGATTTGTACATAAAAATTGCACAGTTTCTGTTCAGTTTATAAGGAGCAGAAGGAGTACCGGTGGTCCAGGTATGTTTACTGTGACAACTCCTCCTTCCACACCCGATGGAGGGGGTCCAGGGGGACCAGGTGGGCCGCGAAATCCCCGATCACCCTGCAGGAAGACGGCAACAATTAACAACAGCTACAGCAAAATATCATCTCACATGTGCCACCCTTAACAAATTATTCCCAAATCTAAATAACAAAGCAAATAATCCAGTGGTGATTTCTATTGAGTATTCTCTATCCTCTTAAAATGTATAAAGCAATAATCTATCTATCTAATATGAACGCATCGTACAATAAATTATCGTTTCCTTACCTTATCTCCTTTCTCACTCACAAAAGCCAGCCTGTCCCCCTGTAGGGAAGTAAAACCAGAGGTTCCTGTGACATCTCATCTGGATGCTTGAGTCAATCAGAGGATGATAGACTTGTTTTCTTTATTATTGTAAAATGGATTGCATGTATGATTAGTCTTACTTTCTCTCCAGGAGGGCCAGGGGGGCCAGTGTCACCCTGCAAATCAGAGATGAGTCAAACAAAGTATCTAACTGGTAAACGGTGAAAAATCACTTGTCCATCTATCGAGAACCTGTCATTTCATAAACATTCAAAAGGAATTTGTGCTCTTTTCAGGCCATTTCCAGATTCCTTGGCTCATAAAAGTAATCACAGATCTCGTCAGATGAAAATAGATAAGGATAAATAGATACATTGCCCATCACTGCAGCAGAAACTCACTTTGGGTCCTGGATAGCCACGAGGTCCTGGAGGTCCAAGAGGTCCAGGAGATCCGATTGATCCCTGAGAAAGAATGAAGAATTTGGAGACTACATCATCTGAGTGTGTCGCTATTTCTTAACAGGGGGCAGGATCAACGCATCCATGCATCTTTGAGAGCAAACACATGCAAATAAATACACAACATACAGGTAATCCAGGTGTGCCTGGGAATCCTCTGTCTCCTTTCAGGGGAACAATTCCAATCACACCACCAGGGTCACCCTGTGGAGAAAAAACTGAACTATTTAGTCGAACATTAAACTGAAAAACAGATTAATACTTGTGCTGTCTGACAAACTTTTTCTTTGTATATATAAGAAATGTCACCTGACCTTCATTCCAGGAAGTCCTGGGATGCCCTGAGAAGAGAAAACAGTGGAAAGATCTATTCATGGTGCATATGGCAAGATGGATATTTCCATTATGAGATACTGCTTAGGTAGCATTATGTAGAAATCTTGTAATTGATTGTCATGTGAGTCGAGCTCATTTACCGGGGGTCCTTGAAGACCAGCAAATCCAGGAGTGCCATCCCACCCTCTTTCTCCCTGAAACACACACACAACACAGTCAGAGGTGATAAACACTTCAGTGACGATCACAAAACCTATGCAAACAAATCAGACCATCTTACCTTAGTTCCATTGCATCCTGGGATACCTGGTGCACCTGGTGGACCATCATTTCCATTGATACCCTGAGAATGACAGGGGAGTGCACACAACACTGAAAAAGTCTCCACAGCTTCCTGATGATTATTCCCTGTTGTAACCACTGAATTCCTCACACACACCACTCAAAATTAATGTGTAGCCTAAAAATGACAACATCATCTGAAAACCATGTTATTTAGAGACTATTACTTCTTGGAGGATGATTGCATGTTAGACCACACTCCTGCTGCTATTAGGTGGATTAACTCGATTGCTGTAGGATGAGAGACATGAAGGCAGATGAAAGGAACTTACTGGTAGCCCTGGGTTTCCAAAAAAACCTGGGGGGCCCGGTCGGCCCTGTAAGATCACAACCACATCATATTTACTGTCTTGTGAAAATACAAAGGCTTAAATAATTTTTGAAATGTAAGTTTGTCTTATTTCATATCATGCTGTTCATATGCTATTTTTGGTGGTTTGTTACTTACCCTCACTCCTTTCAGTCCAGGAGCCCCTGTCTCACCTGAATCTCCCTATGAGGAGACATGGGATCATTATCATCATAATACTGAATCAGAATCAGTTGTGTTTGAAAAAATCAACAACAGTTGTTTTTTAACTTTTAACTTAAGTTCTCACTGCTGCAGTAACATATGTGTGAGTGTGTGTCTGAAATGTGTTTGCCATCCCTCTACAATAAAGTCAGTTCACCAGACCACATGTGTGGACCCTGGGACAAATATCAGCTCCAGCCAAAGTTATGTATTGTTATTAATTTGTGTGTGCATGGGAGTGTGTGCTGACCTTGGGGCCCATTGGGCCTGGAGGCCCCTCAGGTCCTTGCATCCCTGGGAATCCCATATTACCTTGGAGACCAGGAAATCCCCGCTCACCCTGTGACGCACAGACCATCAGGTTAATGATACAAAAACAAAGATCTTTGTACTAACTTAGATTAGAAGGAGCAACGTTGGCCATGAATGTTGGAACAGTTTTCAAATTGCAGGAAATTTAAAGACCTTTAATGAAATTATCTGACATGACAGAATATGAAATAGGATTTCACAGAGTCACTGTGTATGTGTCCATCCCTGTGGGAACTTAACTGAGAATCAGTGAATTCAAACAATCTACAGTGTGATGAATTTAAATGTTCCTAGAATAAACACTGATTATATTCTTATATCTAAGCCAAGCTCAAACACTTCTCGAGGCCAAACACATAATTAAGTAAATCACGTCAACCATCATCACTTAAAAGAATTAAAAACACAATACAACATGACCTGTATTATATGATCATTTAACCTTTGAAACATTGTTTCTACATATTTCTGATTTAAATTTTACCTGATTCCAGATCAATTAATATTGCTGTACATTAGCATTAATTTGAAAACCATAAAAACACACCCTCCTCTGTGTCCTTCACAGTGACCTAAAACTGACCCAGATTCACTGTCAGAGATATTGTTCCCACTATTGGCCACTAGATGGAAGCATTGTTTCACGAGAGTGAGCAGTACACCACCAATCTTTCTGCTGGCAAGCAGGAGACAGTGATGAGAAAAACTCAGAAATAAATATATAAATAAAGAAGCAGTCATTTCGTAGTTATTAGTTTTCAATTGATTTCCATTCCCTGACCACAACTCAGCCGGCTTTCCTCAGTGGAGAAATACTGAATTATATGAACCGCTGGAACCATCTAAAGGTCGCCCCCTGTTGTGAACATTCAGGAAGTGATATCATTAAAAATAAAGCTCACAGGAGATGTTGTGCAGGCTTTCTGGGGACTTTCGGCAACTTAGAAAAAACAGAGGTGCTTTGAATCCGCAGTGGACTGGCTGGGTTCCACTGAACACAGTCAATACATCTGTTGTTGTTGCGTGAGCTCAGTGTTTGGCTACTGTTGCCGTAAGAATGAGCCATAAAAGGCCAGACTGTTGCACTAAGAGGACAGATAACATTCTGCAGTAGCCTGATATAACTGAGCCAATAATATACACGTTACACACAAACGGCACGAGTAGAAATGCAAAATAAATCAAACCAGGTGCAACTGTTTGACCCCTTTTCTGAGGTTGTATGTCTGATGGTTGTGACCAGTTCACCAAAGAATGATTTCAATATTTTATGAGGCCAAAATCATGATTTTCCTGGTTCCTGCTCTGTCAATAATCTAATGGCCACTTGTGCCAATCAGGACTCCAAACGCAGAAGAGCTGAGAGGTGAGAGGAAGTGAAAGAAAATACTATATGTACTTGTTTCTGACCGACATCAAACATACAGCAGTATGTATTTTCTTATTATCATCAGGTTCCATGAAAAGACAAAAAACAACTCTTTCTTAGCATGTTTCTAAAAACTTACTGCCAAGTCTGTCTTATATGTGGGACTCAGCTTTAACCCCATTCATTCCTATTGAGGACTTGATCTTTAAGAATGGGCTTTAGCAAAAGTTACTCATTTGGGAGTAAACAGTGCTTCTCTGTGGGACTATTTTCCACTGTGGATTCTGTGTTTTTTTGGGAATATCTGTGGCAGCAAGACTGTGTTTGAATGAAAATAAACCACAGTGCCCGTGTTCATTGTTACCAAGGAACACGTCACCCGGCGCACTGCTGTGGCTCACTGGTGTATGTTTAATGATTCTGATACAACAATGGAGGTCTTGGAACAGAGGAATGAGCTGTATTAACTTCTTGCTATATACACGATACTTGTTAGCCACATGAATTCATCACTGGTTTTGGTGTTGACTTTTTCATGTGAGAATATGAATAACACAGATTGTTATTCAATGTCTACGTGTAACATTACTGCTGTCATTACAGCAGCTGTCTTTGCAGAGAAACATGTAGTCACTGTATAGCTATCTTTTCCTGAGCCAGTTAAGACCGACTTTTCTGTGTTTCAGGTCAGTGATTGAGAGTCACAGTGAAGTGCTGACAGCTCAGAGGCTCACAGCCAGTTCATGGCTTGTGTCCCTACCACTTGTGTATCTGTATGTGAGAGATTCCTTCCAACTGATGGGAATAAAGCCTTCAGCCCATCTGTGTGACCGGACCCTGCTCTAATTCAAGCAGATCTTCGTTCCCCTCGTGATCTCTGCTCTGTAACTGAGCCCCACCCTCTACTTTTCCACCCAGACCCAGCTCCAGTCAGGCCCACTGAACTGACCCCATTAGTCCTACACAGTGAGCACTGTCACAGCTGCTTCCAGCCTACTGTGAGCTTAGACAGCCCGCTCTTAGCATTAATGGGTCAACCAGCATTTGTCTAATATCAAATAAGAGAGAAGGGGAGATAAGGATTTGACTGTTAGTAAAACTGGAAAATGAAGTCATGAACAGAAGTCTCACCTTTGCTCCTTTCACACCACTGCAGTCACATTTTCCACATGATGCCCCGCAACCCTGGGGATGAAGAGAGACATAAAAATAAATGTTCCATCACATGGGTAACAGAGAAAAACAAGAGCATAAAATTGATTTGGAAAAAATAAAATAAAGAAAACAAATAAGGCAGGTGTATACAAACACCTGCTGAGGGTCATTTAATGTGTTAAAAGCCCATCCTTCTTTTATTGCATGTTAAAGTGCTTCTCCTGTCTGATGGATCTTAAATATTCCACTGACTCTAAATCACAGCAGCCGGACAGACTCCTGCCGTGTGCACATGCAAGCCTTGCTGATGTGTCCTACAGATGAGGACTTAAAAACCAGGAACAGTCGGATATGTTTTATAAACACAGGTGACTGGACGAATTATTCCCTTTTTGCAGTCATATACATCTCAAACCTGCATTAACCTGATTTAAGATTGTCACTTATCTGCAATTGTGTTTTAGCTTCCCTGGGAGAAGTATGTCAAATATTCACTATCCTTTTACACAGCTCAAGAAAAAATATTTCTAGATGTTTCCTCCCAAGTACAGTAAAAAACCAGCTACATCTGAAAATGACCCTGAGAAGACTAATGAAACAGTCAAGTTACAGGCTGTAAAACCAAAGCAAATGGCTAAAAGATGCTAAAAAAAAAAAAAAAACAGGCTTTAAGAGCACTGCATATTCAGGTGATAAGTATAAATGACCCTCTTCACATCAACTTAGTCCTTTGATCCATTGTTAGGATCAATACATCAACCACAGCAGCTTTCATTTTCTGACAATATTAATGACAGTGACAAAAGGCTTCATTTCCTGCAATCATGTTACTTTTGAGCCAGGTTTGGAGCACTGTTCGCAGAAGGACATCAATGCAGCTGCTTTCAACCCCCCCGCTTCAAACCCCCCTCCACCCGCTTCCTCTCCTCAGGGGTCTCCAGAGGCTAGAGCCTGGGAACTGGCCTCCGCTGCCTTGGCTCTCTCTTCCATCGCTCCTTCTCCTCCTTTTCTCTCCATCTTCCAGCTGCTAGACTCACGTGCAAGGCGTCCAGCCAAAATCCTGTCAGGGCTTTGGACAGCCTCTACAGCCTCGGGCAGAGAGTGCACAGCAGTGCTGCCCACAAATATTTCTCTCTGCCCGCGCCGACCCACGACACTCTCACCACTTGAACGGCTCCTTTATCATTCAGCATGATCTCTTTCCAACTGATTCAGTCTGACATCTCATCATCTCATATATGTCACTCCTAATTCTATATTTTCTATAACTCGTTATCACAGCCGAACATATTCCCTATCTTCCTTGTTACACACAGTCCTCTCCAACATACCTGATAATTGAATCAATATGTGGGATCATGTGAAACCATGGGAAACAGACTTCACTCTCAGGATCATGAGCCCCAGCTGCCATTACAATGTCCCTGTGCACTTGTTCTCCTCTATTTGCACTGCAGCGCACATGTGTGGCCTCGTACACTATGTCATTTCCTATTCCTGCTCCCTCACACACCTCTCGCTCACTCCCTCTCACCTCTGGTTTCCTAATTGTTTTTTTTTTGTTTTCTAATGTGCCACCACAAACCTTAAGGAACACCTGCTTCAGATCAGATTAGTGTCAGAAGAGTAACAGCAGAGAAAGTGAGTGAAACACATGTGTTGTTTATTATACAGGACCAGCAATAAGCTGCTCCTGGTGCTGGATTGACATGATGTTTTTTTTTTTTTTTGAGAATTCACAGAGGGAGTTAAGGCACGCTAATGCAATGAAGGAACGTGCTTGCATATTGTCAGCACTCCTAAAGTAAATCACAGCTGCTTGTGGTGAAATATTGCTTAAGTATTCCCTAATTCACCTGTTGCCCTCTGTCTGTCTCCCTTTTTTTTTCTTTGTCTGTACTTTCCGTTATTCTCTTTAAGACACAGCGTCACTGAGCAGACATTCCTGCATGTTGTCAGGCATGACAAGGGAATCCAAGCCTCAAACTGACACGAACAATGAGGGCGCTATGTGTGCTTGGGTGTCAGATGAAAAACTGCCACCCTGTGATGTCTACTGCTGGATCCCCGAGCACAGTGCAGTAATCTGCAGGTGGATCAAAGTAGTGCTCTCTTTGATTTCTCCTGTTTGTTTTCCTTCCACGTCCGTCATGCATCGTCATAAACCCAAACACCAGATGGGAGCGACATTACAAAGAGCCAACTGTCATCTGCACAAAAAGGACGTCTCGCTAATGGTTCTTGCAGCCATGAAGTGGATAACTGCCTGATTTGGTATCTGGGCTTTGCAGGAAAGAGGAATCTTAAGAGCTCTTTATCATATAGATACTCAGGTTTATACCACGATGAGGGCAACTGCTATCTTGCCATACCACAAGCCACTGAAGCATCCCTAACATAAATAACATTTCTATAGGCCGACATGATGGAGCTGACGGTGGATGATGGGCTACACAAAAAGAACCAATGATGAAAAGAAATGTAATCAAGAACTAGACAATTCTTATATTTTCATATTGGTACTTCACTACATTTACAGTATGAGACAGTGGAGATGCCCTGATTTACATTTACTCAAAAAGTTAAAAAAAAAAAAAAAAGAGTTTAAGTTGTATTTTAAACTGTGTCTCCAACCAGCACAATACAGGCAGTGCATGTGTGAGAAAATCAAGAGATGAAGATGTCCTTGCTCTGCCCAAACACAACAATCTTTCACAGACCAAACAGACTTGAGCAGAGCCCGGAGGCTCTCCAGTGATGAGTGTTAATGTCTGCTGCAAATATACAGTGGCTAGTGAGTCACTGAGCTCTGAAGAAACTGTATCGCAGCCAGTAAACCTCTCCCAGCAGACAGCCTCTCGTGTCTCTGGACAAGTGTTTATGCCGTTCCTAAGTCTGGATGGCAGGCCTGGATGTCACCAAACTGTGAAAAATCAATATGGCATATGCTTGCAGAGTGTTTACATTTATTGGGCACTGTGCTAAATAGTGCCTTATCATAACTGTGTGCGTATGATGGTGTCTTTCTAATTGCTTTCTGAGGCCAAAACTGGCAGAAAAACATATAAAATAACAACAGCAGAAGAAGAAGAAGAAGAAGCGGTTGACGGGCTGGGTGTGAATACCAAGACTCTTGTTGGGTGCAAACAGGCACGTTCGCAGCGTGTCATAATGTAGATTGATATGTCTCAGTGCTCTGTGTAATGTGTCAGAGGCTCTGGGGGTTTCAGCAAGTCTCGTCCCAAAAGGCCAATGTTTAAACAACACTTGCGTGATACATCTGACATCATTAGATACGTAAGTGAAGTGGTAAGATGAGCTCAGGAGGAGAGGAAGTGATGAGTCATGCTTACTCTGGAGATTACAGGACGCAGCCAGCGAGAGATGCCGGTCCAGAGATCCTGACGTTAACACAAACACTTCTAATGTAAATCAGAGTATAGAGCTGTTGCATAACTGAATCTACATACGAGCCATAGCAACAGCAGCTCCATCATGGCTGAGGTAAATACTTCCCATTCCATAACAGCTTGCATGGATCAGGTGTTATAAATCTCTAATAAGGTGCCTGAAATTTCAACTTCATAGTCAGTGACCTCACCTAATGGGCCAGAAATAGAGGAAATTTAAAACTATGAGAAAACAAACTTCCCACAAGCTCAGAGTTTTTTAATCAGATTACAAAATCTTTCTCAGCAGATCCTTTTTCTGAGCATCCTAAGGTTGTCTCATCCCTAAAGGAGACATATTATGCCCCTTTTCCACAAATTAAAACAGTTCCCAGGTGTCTTTAAGACATGACTGTGACATGCTTCGGTCAAAATACCCCAAGGATCAAACATCACAGCTCTTTTCATCCACTCAAAACAGCCCTGTTCAGAACAGCTGGTTCCAGTGCCTGTCACTTTAAATGCAAATGAACCACTGCTCACCGCGCCCCTTCTACTGGTACTCACAGGTAAGGGTGGTATTATGCAAATTCGAATGACATCATTGTCTGATAAATGAGGTAACAGCTCATTTCAACCTTGTGAGCCTGCAAATTACAGATTCTTTTGTCAGTTCTCACATTTTGGGGTCCGGAAGGCAAGACAAACACCTAATATTTGTTAAAAAGCCTCCAAAAAGTGATATTTCCATAATATGTCGCCTTAAAAATAGAAACTTCACACCTCTATGTAGCATTTAGCTATTTATTTAAATTAAATGGGCCGAGGCAAGGAGCTAATTATCAGAGTATCCTACACACACACTGTGGACAGATGAAGTCAAGAGTACTGATATAACCTACTGCTGGAGTTAAATAAGAAAATGATGATCTTCCAGTGTAAGACTTTTTCCTTGACAAAACACACATTTAATCTCACGTCCAAAATGGGAATTCTCATCAAGCTAACACATATTCAGCATATCAACATACTACTCTTTGTATCGCAATTCCCCATGTGGCTGTAACTGTGCACTGTGACATGTTTTTCTTTCATTGTTGAATAAAGATCTTACAAGTCTCACTTATGAATTCTTATACATATTTATGTTTAGCGGGGGGATATTAACATAACGCACTGTAGTAATTTCAGTTGGTGTGGCCACATAATAAGATTATGATGAGAACATTATTCAATTCAATCAAATCATTAAAGATTTATTGTGTTGAAATAGTGTGTGTGTGTTAAAGAACTCCCTCACTATTCATGCATGTCACCCATTCTCTCTCTCTCTCTCTCTTTCACACACACACATACACACACACCGATGGAGGCAGGCAAGTACACTGCACACACATCTCAGCTTCAACAGAAGGAACAGAGCAGAAGTGCTGGAGATAAACATCAGATCTGGTTGCTTTCTTTTATTTGAATCACTGCTGCGTCATCCTCTCTGTAGGTGGATGTATGCACATACAGTATCCAGACTGTGATCCAGTGCAAAGAGCAATGGCGCCAAGAGTTTCCTGTCCCAACTGAGACCTCTGCTGGCAACAAGTGATGCTGATAATGATTGTATAGTGAAAGAAAGCAGGAGGCCTTAAAGGGATAGTTCAACATTTTGGCAAATTCACCCTTCTGCCATAATCCCTATAGTCATTGGGGTAGGTTCATTACTTTTAATTATCGGTGCATGTTGTTTTGAGATCTACGGGGCAGAGATGTGAGCTGCTCAGTGAACACAATGGAGGTGAACGGTACAAGGTCCGCTCTCAAAACTCATCAAATACACAATCCAACAACTCCAAAACACTCTTGTGGACAAGTTGTGATCTGCACATTCGTGACACTATGAAATAAGCATGTAACATTACGAGACAGAGTTGTTTTTGAGGCAAATGCATAGTACAAAGTGCAAGTAGTTCTGAGTATTTGCTTCATGAGTCATAATGTTACATAATTGTAAATGATTATTTCATAGCTTAGGGAATAAAATTTCCCCATGTAGGCCTACCCAACTTGTGAAATAGAGGGAAAAACAAATTAATGCAATGACTTCCTAAAGTGGAGTAATTTAGACTTGTGCTATTTGGGCACCAGTGACTTTGTAGGGATATATTATACTTTTACATTTTGACAAAAGAAAAAAAAAAAAAGAACCTCTTCTGGGGGTCACTTGTGTTGAGTGATTGCTCACAATCATTTTAAGTTTACAGACACACCTACAAATCATTTCCTCAGTAGAGGAACTTGTGATTAATAATACGTGAACAGGGAAGTGGAAAGGGGATTTGAGAATATGTAAACACTCATAAAGCATTTCTTTACATGCAACTGGCTGGCAGGTATGAGCTACAGAGGAAAAGTGGACAGTTTTATTCCCTCAATAAATCATTGTCACTAGTGAGACAAAATTCTGATTTCCTTAAGAAATCACCCACAGCACTGTGGATAATTATTGAACAGTTAATAAGTAGGGGTACTGTGGTGGAAGATCAAACTTCAAACTAAGTAGAAGAAGATTTATTTAGATTATTTAGATTTATTTATTCCCATTTCCTGCTAAAGTCTAAAATATTTCACTGATGTGCAACATGTTTCCAAATAAAATGAAACTGGGACTTTTTTTATTAAAGCAAGATTGAATTACTGTTGCATGATGTAATTCATTCAGACTGAGACTGAAATGTCATGTAGCCTATTACATACAAAAAAAGTGTGAAGAGTGAAGTTTTGGTTATTGTTCAACTCTAGTTTGTAATCATCATTACCAGACTTTTTAGCAGAAGTGATGAAACAGCTCTATCTACGACATAAAACGTAGTTATGTGGGGTTAAGACAATTGTTCATGAGAGTAAATGACATTTATTGTACTAGAACATTTGTTGTATACAATTGGATTTTTGTCAGAAACGATCACTGTATGCAAACCACAGCAGAATAGCAGAAATATACTGTACATAAAGAATATTGTTTTAAGGGCCGACAAAACAGTCGATGATGCTGAATTCAGTATTCTAAAAATACTAACACGAGTTGTATTGACTTCATTCCTGAATATCTTATCTCACTGAATACTCTTTGAATAAACTATTAATTTAAAAACGAAGATACTCCTCCCTCTGAGCTAATCTCACTTCCTCAGTTGATCTATGAAAAAGAGAAGAGGTACGTGCCAGAGAAAAGTGGTACAACCAGAGAAAAAGACAGGGTTTTTTTCCTCATGATCACTGGACATTAAACGGATAGGTATCATTTTTATTCTTTTGAACTGAGACACAGTTGAACAAAGAAAGATAACTGAACTACAAGATTGTGTGGATTTTCTCAGGATTTGACACAGTAAGTGACAGAAACTTTTGTCATTTTAATTTCATTTCATCACAAACCAATGTAAACGAGTAGATAAAGAAAACACGACAGGAGTAACAGACTTGTATTTTTCGTGTAAATGACAATTGTAGTATTGTCATTTCATTTCTAATGAGACTGAAATTGTGGTGAAGTTCTTGTCTGGTTTCCTCCATTTCCAAACCATATTGCACCAAAATGTCGTAATATTTTACTCTAGTGCTACAGCCTCTAATGGCCCTTGTTTGTCTGTTTTATTTCATTTTCAGCATTATATTCTTCAGTTTTATTTGCCCGTTGGAGAAAAGAAGTAGTTTCTGCCAGTTGGACTTCACTTTTTTTTTTTTTTAATATTTAACTGAGACTTAACAATGGGTTCTAGAGTGAAAGAGAATGAAACATTTGCAACAAGAGGAAGAAGACATTTACAACTCATCATTTTTCTCTATTCACTGAGTATCAGCAATTTAGTTGCCCCAGTCACAGGATTTGCATTAAAGAATTGCCGAATCAGTTACAATATCGCCTTATGTGCCCAGAGTAAACTCACATCAGTTCCGCAGGATATTCCCTCAACAGTTACAGGTTTTGATTTGTCTGCAAACAAAATCTCAAGAGTAAATATATCAGATTTCAAACACTTTCCAGTTTTAACACAGTTAGAACTAAATCGTAACTTCATTTCAAAGATAGAGAATGGTGCTTTTCGCAATCTTATTTCCCTCATGAAGTTAAATCTAAACAATAATAGACTTCGTGATCTTGGAGAGGATCTTTTTAATGGTCTGAGCAACCTCACCGAGCTCAGACTTGTTGGTAATCGTATCAAAGCTGTGGCATCAACATCTTTTAAGTCCATGATAAGCTTAAAATTTCTGGACCTCTCTCACAACAAACTGCACGATGTGCGAAAAGTTCATTTGATAGTACAGCATCTGCCACAACTGCTGGAGTTGTATCTTAAAAACAACGACATAAACACTTTTCACTCGTGGGAACTAACAAACAGCTCAATACCACTTAAATACTTTGATTTATCTCAGAATCCAATGACAGTTTTTCAGATCACAGGGGATGTTTTACCAAATCTCACCTGGTTTAACATTGGCAGCTCTTCTGTAAAGCAACAGATGAAATGGGATGTGCGCAACAAGACTTTCTTTAGTAAAGTGTCTACTATTGACATGACTGGGCTTAAAATAGCTTTTAATGACTTGAAAACGCTGTTTGAGACTGTTAACTCCTCACTAACAACTCTGAGGATGAATACACTGAAATTAAATGTTGCAGCGCTGGTCAATATTTCCTGTTCCATCCCAACGATGTCCAGGCTGCAGCTCCGCCGATACAAACTGAGTTTTGTCAATTCTGATTTGTTAAAGTTGTGCATCAATGTAACTGAATTAGACTTGGCAAAAAATGAAATAATGAACATTAGTGACGATGCCTTCAGATCAATTCCGCGTTTAAGAATCTTGAATCTGAGTGACAACAAACTTTCATCTGTTCCAGCCGCTACAAGGAACCTACCGATTCTTCAAGAGTTGGATCTGAGCTTTAATAAGATCAGCAAATTTGGATGTAATGATTTCGCCAACCAGACGATGCTTCGACAGCTCAACCTTTACCACAATTCAATCTCAGTGCTGCACGAATGTCTTTTCAAAGATTTAATACGACTGCAAGTTTTAAAGCTACAGAACAACCACATCTCTCAGTTAAATGGTGCTTTCAGCAAATATTTGCCAAACCTTAGACAGCTATATCTGAATCAAAATGCGCTCACTGTCCTTAAATATGAGGAATTCAGGGGTTTACAGTCCCTATGGAATTTGTCATTACATCAAAATAAAATACATCACCTGTATAAAGGGTGTTTCATTGGACTGACAAATCTTACTGATATGCTGCTACAGCAGAATGACATTACAGAAGATGGAATAAACAATGGTAGTTTCAATGATCTGATAAATTTGAGAAGACTGGAATTGAGGGAAAACAGCATTAGATATCAAAGAAAAAATTCAACTCATTCAGCACCATTTTCTAAGTTGTCCCGCCTGGAGACATTAGCTATTGGTTCACAGCATGGCAAGGGAAGGTTTTCTTTGCCTCACAACTTCTTGCAAGGTTTGACGAGTCTGCTGGTTTTCAAAGCCAGGAGCATTCAGCTTTTAACCTTGCACAATAGCACGTTTATTTACACACCTCAGCTGGAAAAACTTGACATTACTTCAAATGAACTTGTGGCTCTTAGTCCAGATGTTTTTTCCCCGATACCAAACCTTAAAAGCCTTTACATATCTAAAACAATTCTTCGGTCTCTAGATTTTCTTATCAACGCCAACCTTACCAAACTGGAGTTCTTGCAGGCAAGAAAGAATCAATTTTTAGTTATCAGTGAGGAAATAA
>OMNW01020538.1:8914-19945 GCA_900303245.1 Selene dorsalis
TTTGACTATGGAAGACTAACTGTGCATATGTATTCAGACATACAACATACCTCCCCCCCACCCATTTAATATAAACTTTTCTCAATTAGCAATAATCATCCTTCTTGTTGCTGGCCTGCACATTCACCCCTCTGGTTCAGATTTATCACTGTCATGTTGCAGATTTCCATTTAAAATGCATGAAGCATCTTGCCTGTTTGTGAGTAATAAGCAATTTCTGAAATGTCCTCAGTAACGTATGAAGAAATATCAGAACATGTGTGTGAAGCCCCCTGCTGCGCCACAGCAGTGTCCTGCAGCTGCCCTCCTGCCAGCGGGTCACAAGGAATCCACAACATGAGCCAAAATTACCAGGAGTGCGGTGGATGAGAGTGTGAGGGGAGGGGAGGGGGGTATCTTTAAGACACTGTGATACTACAGCCTGAGTAAATCAGCACAGTGGGGTGAGGGGCCTGGAGTCTCTCACTCACAGCGAGGGGCTTGCAGGAAATAACTGGAATGGGAAAAGCCCTTCAGAAAGCTGGATGGCTGCCGGGCAAAAGCGACACACCAGAATAATAAAAGACTAATAAATAAATAGGAAAATGAGCAAGACGGGAAAAGAAGAGGGGGAGAGGCCATGGAGAGGGTGGAGGTGAAGGTGTAGATGTTTTCCACAGGGGGAGATGGTGGTGTTGTGATGGATGAGCTGGGATGAGCAAGAAGAATCCATATAAACATGAACACGTGATACGAACCAAATAAAAACACATTCATCCAGGTCTTAGCAGCAGTCGGCGTAGCAGAGTAGCCTTGACATCCTTCTCCTTACAGCCTCGTCCTCCAGCTCGTTTCTAAGGGATCCTGGGGTGTTACAGACCAGATGTGTGTTCTGGGTTCGCCCCAGGGTCTCCTCCCAGTTGGACGTATGCAAAAATACCTGCTCCTGGTGAATATACCTGAGCTGCTCTTTCCATAAGACTCTGAAAAATGTTGTAGGTTTAAATAATTCTTAAACCAGAAAGAACTGTAGCTGAGTTGGGAAATTAGAAGAAGCAGCACAACTAGGACCTGAAAGCTACACACAAGATTTACAAATTCATTCAGGCTTGCAAGTGTACACACGTTTAGGGACTTATCACAAGTCCATGTCTGAGAAATGTGATCAGACATTAAGCTTTGTGTTAGCTGGAAACATCCATTCATGCAGAACAGACAAAAAAACAAGGAGAAAGAAACAAAAACAGTGGAGACAGATGTGCACTGAGCTGCTCTATTAGCAGCCAGATATCTGCCATCTCGCTCAGCACTGCAGCACTACACAAGCACACACACACACACATCGGGGCACATTTCCATTCATTAGCATTTATTCACTCTGTAACTAGCTCTCAGCGAACAGCCAGAGAAAATATAGAGAAAGAGACGAGAGACGTGAGAGAGAAAGCTTCTAGTCACATCAAAAGCAAAGACCTTGTCAGTCAGCAGCATGGGTTCCACCTTCACAACAACAACCTACTGCTGGGTGCTACTTCTTCACACGCTCGCACGCACGCACAGACACACATGCACGTACGCATGCACACACACACACACACACTAAAGGCAGTACAGTAAGTGGTCTGCACATTCATTTAGCCTCGATGAATACATGTCAATGAGATTGCCACCACATAACTATACACCTTCACCAAATCACTTTTTCTCTTTTCATGTTCACAAGCCCCAAACAGAGTTTTCTGAGGTCACTATGATCTTTGACCGTTTGACAACTAAAGTCAAATAAGATCATCTTTGAGTCAAAAGGAATTTTTGTGCCAAGTTTAACGAAATTTCATCAAAGCGTTGCTGAAATATTGTGTTCACAAGAGCAACAGTGTATTTTCTAAGGTCAGACTAACATTGACCATTGACCACCAAAATTTGATCAATTCATTCTACAGTCCAATTAAATATAAATTGAAATTAGATGATGCAAATGGAAGGAAGTAAGTAGAAGGAACTCATATCATGTTTTGTCAATATAGTGCAGTTGTTCAACCTACGCTGCTCATTAAATGCAACTCTCAAGAGCTGGAATTGCCTCTGTGCCTCTATTCCTTTAATTGTGATTTCCGTACAACATTATCTAATTTCCTCATAAGCACCCATATGTAATCTAGTGTTCTTTGGCTCAGGCTTATCTACCATGGATGTTTGTCAGTGAGAGGGTTTTGGAGATATCCTGCTGATAAACTGACTAATTCATTAACAGGGATGAAAACAAATCCTCCTTGGCAGAAAGTGGAAAACATGAACGTAACCTCTCCCTCTGACCTTCCTGGAAACTTACATTTATTCTTTCCAAATGATTCTTTCTTTTTCTAGTACCTCCTACTCACTTACATCTGTTCTCATTGTGAAGAAAACTAGCGCAGAGGCTTCTGTTTTTAAATTAAGTTGCAGGGTGAGACAAGAAATGCTTCATGGCACACATGTGAATCAGGAATGCAAAATGGTCAAATCCATATACCAAGACCACCTGTCCTGCAGCTGGTCCAGGAATAATAATATTTCAAGATGGAAGTTTATGATTCTTTATTGATTTCATCTGCGACAGTTGCTTCAATCACAAAATGGGCAAAAATCAAAGAAGGGATGGATGTAAAGGCAGAGGTTACAGAGAGGTGACTGACGTACGAATAATGTGTGAAGGAGCTGTCACAGTGGAAGCTGTTCTTCATGCTCTGTATCCCACAGTTTGCACATTTCAGTATCACCAACACGTTTGCCTTTATCACCTACATCGCCTGTGGAAAAAGAGGGAAACCAATTCTGAATAAAACGCACCAGTTGCTTCCAATGTTCAACACCTTACTGGTACCAAGTGACGCAGACAGGAAAAACACAGCTTTGAAGGCAACGCTGTGACTACAAACTAGGTAATTTTACAAGAGGGATAAAGGCAGTGAGATGTATATGAAAAAAACTGTGAAATATGTATCACAGATGATGCAGGGAGCCCCCGAGCGAGCAAAAAAAAAAAAGATGCAGCATCATCAAAATCACTTCTTTTTATACCACACTGCAGGGAGTGCTTCACGATGTTAGATTTACTCTTTTAATTAAGTACATTTTCCTGTAACACATACTTTTCTTTTTTTTTTAAACAGCCACAATTTGGAGAACTCCCTTAAGACCACAACATAGTAAGAACTATACCTATATGTTGACATGTATAAGCAGCTCAAAGGTTCAAACTTTGCTTTTCGAGCATGAATAAGCAGAACTGAAAACTTGCAAACCATGTCCTACACTTTAAACGCCTCTACTGGCTCACTGCAGTGAAACTGTTGAGATGTGTGGTCAGAATAGTGATACCCATGCATCTCTTTTTATGTGTCTGTAATCTGCAATGCACAATGAGTTTTCTATACCAGCGGAAAACAGCCAAATGGTTGTCTGAGCACGGTCTAATGCAGTCTGCTCTTTTCCTTTACAATGAGCAGCACCTGTGTTCACCTGCCTCAGCCTTACCGTACACCCCCTCTGCCACAGATCAAATATGCAACTCTACATCAACATATTTATAATTCTTATGAATTTATGTTCAACCCAAATCACAAGACAATCGCATGAGTGCCCCTTAACACATACACATATTTCCAAGGGTTCATGAGGTATTCCCTGAGCTGAGTAAATGAGTTGAAGCGCAGGGAAGCGGAAATCAATTTGGAACATTCACTATTCATGCCTCTTCCTTCACTGACTCTATTTACCTCACCTCCACTTATTTACATATCCATTTTATTCATTTATCTTCGCTGAGGTCCTGCAGGCGGCTGCAGTGGACGTATGGAATAACACAACACTCATTATTATTCAGACAGATGTGCCGGGTTTACATGGTCAGACTGAGACAAATCGCTGAGAAGAGAATTATGACTCTATGGATTAAAAAAAAAAGACTCTCTGCAAAAACACACTTAATGTGCCCATTTTGTTGATTTTGTACAGCTATACAGGAAGCCTACCTGTGTGTGTGGGTCTCAGGGAGAGTAATAAAATGGTGAGATATGAGCGTACTGAGAGGTTTTTTATTCCATCCACAACCTGTAGCAGTTGATTTCAATGATTAGCTCCTTCTTATTGGCTGAAGGTGAAATTAGCTGCTTTTGTCTTTGGCTGAAGACTCAACCCTCAGACCAGGCTCCTTGGTGGTAAATTTTTCTACGCAGAGTAAAAATCACTCAAGAATTAGTCAGGCACTCGTTTGTGATGACAGTTTTGTGTTGCTGTGCAGCTTCAATGTGCATCTTCAGAATTGACAATGAGTTTTTCTACATTGATTTGATGCCAAAGTAAACTTGGCAAACTGGGAGCCCACACAGCTTGCAGTGTGTTTTGTGCTGCAGTTTGTGCAGAAAAAGGAGGGGAAAAGAAAATAAATACAGCAGAGTTAAGAAGACATGCACAGTAGTTTGTTTGGAGAGTTACAAGTAGGAGTTTAGAGTAGCCTGATCATGTAAATAGTTATGGACCTTGGAAGACGTAGAGGAGGTTGGGCTGGGGAATAACAGAATATTAACAATAAGCCTGACAGAATGGTCATAAAAACAAGAGATCATGGAGATTCAAGCATCCATTCAAGACAAAACATTGTAGCCGAGAGAGGTCGCAAAACAGTGGTGGTTTGTACATAGTTCAGGTTTTACTATCCGTTGCAAGATACGCAGATGACCTGTGATGGGAAACGCACAAAATCCTTCCGGCTATTTGACCAGGTTCCATCCCATCGGGTCCGAGGCTGCATCCCAGACAGCTCAAGCACCTGAGCTCACAAACAATAAGCCGTTATCTCACACAGCCACGTGCCTTTTCAGTCACAGTTTTCTAATTCATACCGTACATCTTTATTATTGTGTAGGAAACAGCTGCTAGCCATTGCCAGTATGTGGATCGCTTTTGTGATGCATGTGATGAGTAGAAAAAAATGACAGTTAACAACATAACAAATCTTAATTCCCACCTCAAAATAAAAGTAACACTGAGAAGTTAGCTATTATGATAATATCTTTTTTTAGTCATATCACCCTGCATTAATCAGAGAATCACCTTAGTTAAAACAGTGATTCCTCTGGGGACCGTCTGTCACTGCTCACTTAGCTGTTGTTCCAGATACTTCACAGA
This sequence comes from Selene dorsalis, assembly GCA_900303245.1. Lineage (NCBI taxonomy): Eukaryota > Metazoa > Chordata > Actinopteri > Carangiformes > Carangidae > Selene > Selene dorsalis. The sequence continues at coordinate 14,063 of OMNW01020538.1, forward strand.
CACATTAAGACATTTGGACATCATCAGTCTGCAAAGCTTAATGTGGTCCAGAGGTTATTTTGAAGTGCTGTGTGGCTAACCCTTTGATCCTTCACTTCCTCTCATCTATTTCTACTGAAATTCACAATTTTCTTTATTTCTAAAAATGCAAAATGTGAACGTAACATTTATGAAAAAGTGATTAACCACATATGAAGTCATGGTGGATATGAAAGCAAATGAACAGCAACAAGGAGTGAGAGGTGTCAGTCTTATCTGTAATCTGACCTAACATGAGACCTAACCCAAGTATTTAAATTCAAATAAAATACTGACTTTTTACACATATCAATATTCAACTTGGTACATCATCACAAGTTCTATTCAAACTGTACATGCTATGCAAAAAGCAGCAACAACAACAGATTTGTTTCAAAGTCTAACTTCGGCTCCCGTGGTTTAAAATTCTCACTTTATCTTTACTGCTTTCAAAGTTTCACATGATTTTCTGACTCAGATAATGACTCAAGGTCTCTGGAGTTTAAATGAGGTTGTTGCTACTGCTTGGCCCGTGATTGCATCATCAGGTGCAGGATTTGTGATAAAAAGCTGCCCCAAAAGCAACGATTCCCACAATTAGTGGCGAGATTAATGGAGCACAGAGCGGCCTGCTCTGCAAGATTACAGGACATGCAGTTTAAAAAGTTGGGTATTGGTCCTTTAAAGGGATAATTCAACATTTTGGCAAATTCGCGTATTGCCATAATCCCTATAGTCATATGAGTAGGTTCATTACCTTTAAGTATCAGTGGATGTTGTTTTGAGATCCACGGGGCAGAGATACAAGCTGCTCTGTGAACACAATGGAGGTGGATGGTACAAGGTCCCCTGTCCCTCACATCTTTGTTGATTTTACTATCACATACATTCACCAGCTTTTCAGTCATTACCATCCAAGTCTGACATAATAGTAAAAGGAACAATATAGTCTAGAATTATTACTTTATCTATTACTACATCACACCTTTTCTGCCAGCAATCTCCCAGCAGTACAATAATACAACAATAATCCTGATTGACATTAATGAAAACAACCTGCTTACCCTTTTGCATTTAAAGGGGAACTATGTGAGTCCGGTCACTTTTCCGCTGTTTTGTTAACTCTCCACTGGGCCACGTCCATTTGTTTTCAATGAAGCCGGCGATATAATATTACACAATGTCATGATCAGTATGGTTACGTAGTCTTATCCATCATAAACAAGAGATTACGGGTTACGGGGCGCATTTGTGCCACGGTGCTGCCCAGACGAGAGCTGGGACATCGGGGTGAAGGCACTGATCTCGCAAGGTTGGTTTTCAGCCAAATGATGTTAGGAGGAAGGCAGAGAGCCTCCATTCTCACTCGTTTCAAGTTACAAGTCATTTATCTAACCATCACAATTACTCCGAAGCTGTTTAATTAAGGTAAAAATGCAGCATAGTTAAGCTAAAAATCCTGCATAGTTCCTGTTTAATTCTGAGATGCTTTCTGATCTGGTCTTTTTGGTGATGTGATGCACAAATTCATTTGGTAACCTTGAAACCAGGAGCTGGAAAAATACTTGCTTGTATGTGAACTCACAGTGCACCAATAACTCCTCAGCTCCTGATGAAGGAGGAGGGAAAGAAAAAAAAAAGAGGAGGATCAATAAACACTGAGAAAAGCAGCACAAGTGAAAAGTGTCTGAGAGGAGCTACTGTGATGTGTAGAGGTGGGGGTGGAGAGAGGGTGATGGATCCTCACTTGGGGAGACGACAGAGTGAGAGAGAGAAAGAGAGACGAGAGAGAGGTGTCCCGAGATGGAGGAGTAATCTTCTGCTCGTTGATGAACGCTTCTCCTCACCTCGTACATCATCAGCAGGCGACAGCGCCTCTGCTCTCCAGTCGATACCATCAGAATTTGATGGACATTTTTCTCTCTTCAAGAATCTCACACATACATTATACTGAACTGACCCACTGAAGGGCTGCTCATGCAACAACACTGCAGAGCCGTGTTTTGCTGTATGACGATTTGTCTCCAATGCGCCAAACAAGTAGCATCCCAGTTTACCTGCTTCACCTGCTCTATGTTCTGATCGGTTTCCAAAATGCCAGGAAATCAGGTTAGACCAACTCCAGTGAGCCCAAATTAGTCAGTCATTTATTAAAACTGGTAATTTATTACAGGGTATAAAGCCAGGACTTGTAAAAATAAAACAAACAGAGCAGAGACACTGTTCCTCCCAGTCTCATTTGTAATGCCTGTAAACTCTTCATCATGTAAAGCCCCTGTTAAAATGAGGCCAAGTTTCTGTGCGGAGACCGTTACTGGAGTTTGCTCCCCTGACTTACTTTTGCTACAAGTCAACACACCTCAGTCCTTGGGAAGTTATTCCCTGTGACCGACACCTTTACCCAGACTGGCAGCATCTTGGCAGGTTGATAAGATAAGAAGGGATTGCAACGGTCTAATAATCTGTGGTCAAGGCCTATAAACTGGCAGTCATCAATCATGTCAGAGCACACTTGAGAAAATACCTCAGTGTGACAGCAGTCAAAACAAATCCAGGCTCGGTCATTGTAATTTAAGGAGGGTGGATTTATATGCATTTTGTTCCGCTCCACTTTCAGAGCATGAAGAACCTCTGGCTATCAGGTGTCAAGATCACATTCTGTGTTTTCAGCTCTGTGTTTCAAGTCAGGTACATTTTCAGGTTTGGATTTTACAATCTGTGTAACATACACCCTCTATAGGTGGACCGTATATTAGGGAAGAAACTAACAGGAATGCACAATGCTGGTTCTGGAAGTTGTTTTACCGATGTAGCCTCAGAAATACTTTAAAAATATAATAATTTTTACATATTTTTTGCATCAACTTAGTACGGTGAATGTCTTCAAATGCTATAATGTGCATTAACTGTATTACCATTTACCCACGAATGAGACCAGGTCAGAAATGAGGTTTCTACGAAGCTTTATCTTTAGCCTCAGCTGGCAGTAGGGGTCACACACTACACAATTTGTCACCACCATTGGTGCATCTTGGGAACTGAAGTCGACTTCTCTCCTGAGGTCTATTACTGATACAGACTTGAAACCTCATCTTTTTATCAAAATATAAACATTTTCACAGAGATGCTCATATTTTGTAGTGACGATTCAACCGTGAGAGTCTCATGTTCATCCAAACTCCAGACATGGACGATAAAGATCAGGTTTTACAGAAATATACATGTAGTAGCTACACAACCAGGAACTCCAGTATAAAGCACCAACGCAGTTAACACAGTAACCTAACAGAGCCAGTAGCAGACACACATAATGCTACCATTGTTTCCTCTGACAGCTTTCAGAAAAGCACTTACGGGCATTTTAGTTGAACAGTTTTTTTTTTAAATGCAGTGTGAGTGTGACCTCAGTGTGAACTATGGAGCCATACTATAATCTGCATTCTGCTCACAGTGGCAGCAGAGTCTCCACCGTTACATCTCCACAGCCATGATTTAACTAATCGCCTCAGCTGCTCATTCTTTGTCCTGTTAAAGAATAGTCGGCGACCGAACGGTAATATTGCAGCCCACTTGCATTCAGACGTCTTCCCGTTTCCATTGCTGTACATGTACAAATGTGCAGGTGCTGTATATCACACTGCATTTCAATGGGCTGTTTTCCATACTCCACTATAGGACTGTTATCACCCATCGCCCAATGGTGAGATATGGTTCAGGCTTTATTGCATTTCCATGGAGCTGAGTGTTTCTCAGCTCCGCCATAGTGTTATCTCAGGCAGCTTACAGTGATCCTTCACTAGGACTTACTCCTCTCATCAATTCTGCCCGTCGCTCCGCTGAACCGCACGCCCGTGATTGGCTGGCAGTTGGGGCCGCCTCATTGTGAGCAAGGTGTGATTGGCTCAGCTGTGTTCTTCATTAGAGAGGACTTGGACAGCGGGCTGACCCCTCGAAGGTTCCAGAGCATGTTGTGATAAATGAGCTTTTTCTTCTCTGTCACACCACCACATTCATATACCCGCACATGCATGTATGCTGCACACAAATGTACACAAATACACAAACAGGAAGCGCGCACCGCTCCCGTGAATACTGCATCACTCCAAAAACAGCTGAACCTCAGCTGCCTGCAGGCCTGGCTTCCAAGTCTATGGTAACCTTTAGTCAAAAGTGCTTACTGTAGTCTAAATTAAGATATGCAAACACCCAAACAGCCTCATTTGCATTCTGGATGAGGCAAAGTCTTCAGTTTTTGGCAGGTGCTGCGGAGCCTGAGCTGACCTTGATAAAGCGATCCAAATAGGCAGAAACTCTGCAGTTGCTCCAAGAATCTCTGCACCACAGAAATTTACCCTGAGTAGATGCAGTTATAATAGATAACAGTTAGATGTGCACAGAAAAGTGTGTTTAGGAGCACAAATGTAAATGGGACATGTAGAGACTTTCTAAGCTTTTTAAGCAGACTTTATTATGGAGGTGTTCATACTGTAGATACGTAGTTGTGAAAGCAACTGTCAAAGAAAGACTTAAAAACCTCACATACAAATAAATTAAATTATTTTGCTTGTAAATGTCCTTTTACTGTGGAAAAACACATTTTTGATAGATTTGCATTGCAGCCCATAGGTCTTTATGCAGGCTAAATATTTCAACTTAGGACCACATGTGGTCCTTGAGATGAAAAATAAGCGTCAAGCTATGCATGCTGTGTGGAAAATGTGTTTAGCCTGAATGCCAGAATTACAAAGGATCCACACCTCCACAGCTACTAATGCAATATTCAGGCTGTGACAACAAATTATGACACAGATGCACTTCAGTGGGATTTCGAGGCTTTATCTCAGTTTCCCGCAAACATCCCGCCAGGCTGTGATAAAAATAAAAATCCAGAACTTGTTACAGCAGAAAGTTGGGATGAATTAAATATTTTAAAATTCTCAGACATCCTCTGATTTATGGTCTACCACAACAACCTGTATCAGCTGCCACCACTAAACAACAGCAGCATCTCACCGTCATCAGTGGAAACCACACACATCAAACCAAATGAGAGGAAGGCAGAGAGAGAGACAGACTTTACAGGAGTTTCCTGTAGGTATAGGCACTCTGGTATTAGCGAGACCCAGGGGCAACATTTTTAAAGGCAGTGGTATCGATGAGCTCCAACGCCATCAGTTCTGCTCTCTGTGCTGGAGAAATTAAAAACATAGATTTCCTATTGCAACATAAAAGTTCTTCCTCACATTTGATCTCACTCTGTGTGTGACTGCAATGCAGGAGTTCATCTGAACTCTCTCTGTAACACACATACACAAACTCTACTGTTCCTGACAAAGGCCAGGAGAACATGCTACACTGAACAAAAATATAAACGCCCCATGTCAAATATAAGAGTTTTATGAACATTTGGGTTATGCATTGTATAGAGAAACTCAGAATATATTTTCAGTAATTACTGATCTTCATATTGGCATTGATAACATCGTGGTATGGCCATTTGTAGCAGATTGACAGTCCTTTGAACATGATAGGGGTCAGGTTGAGGAATTTGATTTTTCAGTATCTTGTGTGTCCGCCAGCTGCGTCTCTCAGAGCAACACATCTTCTTCGCATGGAGTTGATCAGATTGTCTATGGTGGCCTGTGGAATGTTATTCCATTCCTCCTGGAGTGCCACACGGAGCTGACCCACATTGCCTGGAACTGGAACACGGTCCCAGACACGCCTATCCAGAACATCCCAAAGATGCTCTATTGGGGACATGTCTGGCGAATATGCAGGTCCTATGGTCCGATAATGGACATTGAGCCGTGCAGCTACTGCTCTGGTGGACATCCCTGCATCCAACATGCCAATGGCACGCAT
>OMNW01020548.1:3751-28077 GCA_900303245.1 Selene dorsalis
CGGCGTGGCTGGCTTCTGATGGATCCTCCTCCTCTCCCTCGTCTTCGGCGTCTCTGCTCCTGTCATTACTCTCATCTCCACCTCTCATTCCACCCTCATCTGCATCATCCTCGTCTTCGTCCTCATCCTCTTCCTCTTTATACTGAGGCAGACACAGATTGTCAGAGCCAGGTTATTTACCACACACAACACATCAAAGATGGAAACTGTTTGGGAATAAACAGAGCAGCACCTCCTCCTCCTCCTCCTCCTCCTCTTCTTCTTCCTCTTCCTCCTCTCCTTCATCTTCCTGCTTCTCCTCTCCCTCTTTGCTCTCCCGGCTCTCGCTGTCTGTGTCAATCACTATGACGTCCCGGACGATAGAAGAGGCCTGAGAGGACATCTGATAGGAGGGGACAGACTGGGACACGCCCTCTTCGTCAAGGTCCTCGTCGTCTTCAGCTAAAACAGGGAACCCCTCCTCTGGAAGCTCCTGAACCCAAATATAAAAACACTGGTTCATCACTGTTGCACTGCTGCAGTAAAATGCAGTAGTGTGACCTCACGGTGTGTGAAATTTTTCTAATTTTTTTTGTTCAGCACTGTCTGACCTGACTGTCGTCTGGGGAATCGTGTTGCTCCCCCTCATCCCCCAGCTCTCCCTCCATCTCCTCATCACCTTCCATCTGAAACACACAGAGTTACACAGATGGAATTACAGATTGCTGAGGATTAAATAAATGACTTGTGGGGTGTCGGGGGTAGAGCAGAAGCTATAGTCCTCACTGCAGCTGGCCCCAGATCGAATCCTGCATCAGGTGGCCCTTTGCTGCATGTCATCCCCCCTCTCTCTGCCTCCCCATTTCCTGTCCCTCTCAACTATACTATCTAATAAAGGCAAAAAGCCCCAAAATATACTTAAAAATAAATGACATGTGAAGATGACAAACCCAACAGAGCCATAAAACAAGTCTTCAGTACCCAGTTTTGATCTTGCTTTCTACCTTAGGTAACACAGTCAGGTCCAAAAGTCTTAGACCACACTGAGTATCTTTCTGACATGCGAAGACACTGAAGGGGTCTAAAGACTCTGATTATACTGTAGAAGGAAACTCAATTAGTGGTGTGGTCTCTCTGGGTCTGTGTTTACCTGCAGTGCTATTGATGGTTTTAGTCGTAGTTTTTTAGTGGTCGGTGGTGTGTGAGAACTCTCTGGTCTGCTATCCTCTTCTTCCTCCTCCTCTTCCTCTTCTCTGTTTCGCTTTGTACCTGCTTTGGACATACCACACAAACACAGAGGATAGTAGAGTTCAAGTGTTTAGACACACCACACAAACACAGAGGATAGTAGAGTTCAAGTGTTTAACTAAGGCTAACTAAGTAAGGCAGAAGAAACACAGCTTTTGTTCACTCGGAGAGTCCAGTCAGTGTGAGGGAGATGTGGTATTAGTACTGGGTGGTATCAAACACCGTCCTGCTCACCTGCTCCCATCAGAGATGAGGAGGTTGATGGTCGCTCTGCGTCTATACTAGACCCTGCATCCTGACTGGCTGCTTGCTGCTGGGTGGGCTGGACAAAAGCGGTGGCCTGTGTGCTGGTTGGCTGAGTTATGGAGGTGGGTGCACTCACAAGACTGGAGCTTGTAGAGTGTACAGAGGCTCCAGCACTCATCAGCACTACAGAGAGAAACAGGACTTTACATTACACTCAGAATGAGCAAAAAATATCTATGCAGTAATGACCAGTGTATTTATATTAAGACATTAAGATAATCTTGAAACTCTTTCTCACCCTCTTGACTGTCAGTCTGCGTGGTTGGCATGACAGTGGCGGTAGGTGTTGGGATGGGGACAGTTGCCGGGGTAACCATGGGCCGGATGCTGGCACGAGGCGTGGCTTTGCTTCCATGGGAGGGGCTTGGCTTGTTGCTGGGAGATGGAGTGCTCGGGGTGGGGCGGATGTTAGCCGTGGGAGGCTCAGACAGACTGGAGCTGTGGGACAAACAGTTTCTGTTCAGCACAGTTTTCAGGTTTTAACTGTTTTAATGGTTGTTCTATACAGTATTTATGATGCTAACGGTAACTGGTATGAATGAAATATGAGAGGTTCTTTGAGAAGTGTCTGTGAGACAGTCTATTAACTGTCATTCACAACTGTTTGCCGAGTGAGGACGTATCCATTAGTTACCTTCCCCTGTCCTGGGCTGGACTCTTCAATGATATCTGCCTCTGGTCTGCAGATCTGGGCTGATCACCCACCTAGGTACAGATAACGTATGAGATTAAAGTTCAGTGTACTCTGATGCGCAGAACACTGGAAAAACAGGTGCCATTCATATTCTTTTTTAAAAAGCAAATCAGCAAAAGCAATCCCTGTTTCATACTTTGGATGATAAACACAGGTGTGTACCTTAGCTCCACTCTGGTCCTGTGTCTCCTCTCTGGGCTCAGAGTGCGTTTGCGTCTCTCTCAGTTCTCTCAGCTCTCTGTCGAGGCGAAGAAGCCGACCTTCATACTGAGACTTGAGTGCGTTCATTCTCACCTCCATTTCCTCCTTATTCTGTTTCAGTTCATCTATCTCCTCACTGAGCTGCTCTTTGGCACCTACAGGTAAAGGTGCAGGTCACAAATACAAATACAGAGGAACTTAGTAAGCATGCCTTCAATTCAGAGGGTGAGTATGTGTGTTTAAGTGGTTTAAGGTGAAACTGACTGTTCAGTTGGTTGATTTTGGTCTTTGCTCCCACGAAGGCCTTCTTAGTCTTTTCCTCTTTATCAGTCATCTGCTGCTTCAGTTGCTCCTCTCTGTTCTTGCTCTCCAGGAGCTGTAAGAAAACAACACAACTCTAACTGCTGCTATCACAGTGTGGTCTTAAATTTAAAAAAAGTTCATTTATTCAGTTTATTTGCTGATCATTTCACAGACTCTTTTTTTTCTAGTCAAACTGTAACGTCCTCTACAAAAACTTAGAATGACCAGTTTGCATTTTGAGTATTTACTTTTAAAGTTGTTGTTCTCACTTAATTTTATACGGCCCTGAAAATTCATAGCTGTTCACACATCATAAATGGCTTTAATTGCAACAAGCAATTAACTGACTGTTGTCTTATTGGTCTACATGAGTGAGTGTGAGAGTATTTATTGTTATAACTTTCTTAAAAAGGATTTTAATCTTCTACTTCATGCTTCACTTGAGGAAACTTTACAGCCTACTTGTACTGTTGAATTTTCTTGTTAGTACATAAAGGCAAAATCAAACCCATAAAATCAGAGTCAGCGATTAAGCATGGATGTTGATGTCAATAAATCCAAGTCACTACAGTTTAGATGAATAATGTTTTAGAGAGATCAGGATTTTGAAGCACCTCTTGTCGGAGTTTAGCCAGCTCCTCTTGTTGTGCCTGGCTCGTTTCACTGGCAGCGTTAGCATCGCTGGCCTGGATGGACTGGGAACTCATGGCCTGTGTGGAACGGCTAGCTTCATTAGCCTGGTTAGCTTCACTCAGCTGCTCCTGTAGACGCTTGATGTCTACTTCACGCTCACCAACCGTCTGATAAAGAGGAAGAATTAGTTACAGCAGGCATGTGTAAGAGCATAAGACTGGTGATATCAATACATAGTAATAATAAAAGGTGGAGATAGATGGAGGAGGAGGAATGGATTTACAGATTATATTGAGCTCAATCGCTAATTCATGTGTCAAGTTGAATAGTAATATCTAATTCTTTTTAGCTTAACTCGGGGCAAAGAGCTTATTTCTATATACATCTACACTTTACATAAATCTATATACTTTATACAGAAAGGTTTGTTACGAATGCTTATGTACTGATTTATTAACACAACACACTATTTGGTGGTATCACTGGTTCTGAATAAATATTGGAAAAAGCGTTTGCCAACCTGCTGCAGGCTGTCTAGCTGTCCTTGGAGCTCAGTCACCTGTTCACACACACAGATAAAGTTTCATCACTGTATCTTCCAGGTTTGACACTTAACACAGACATACACAAACATCTGCTGACATCCTTGAAACCACTACAGTTGGCATCTCCAGAAGCACATTTTGCCCTGACCACACACATTTAAAATGTAGCTGATAACAAACAGCCACATGGGTTTCATTCAAAAACTCAGCTCCAACTGGAGTGCTTTGAAATCTGAGTGAAAGGTAGAGGAATGTTTGCTTGACACAAGTCATCTCAACTCCACACACTGCTGTGTCCAAGTTCAGCCTCACAGAGCCTCAGTGACATTTTTTAACAGTGATATAGTCAATCTGAAAAAACAAGTCACAATTAGTAGACTTGAATCAAATCTTAGCAGGTCAAAGACAAGAGAGGCCAAAAGAGAAACGCTAAAGGTAGGTAGGTATTTTTTATGAAGAGTGTCAAGTCACCTTGTCCTCTGCTTGGCTCAGAGATGCCTTGAGATTTCCCACTTCCTGGTTGTGGCTGTTTTGACTGGTTTGGTGAGTCTGCTGCAGCTCTTTCTGACTGGTGAGGTTCTGCTGCAGTGCTTCTTTCGACTGCTGGAGCTCCCTCTGGATCTGCTGAACCTGGTTCTGACGGGCCTGGGCTTGAGACTGAGCTGATTTCAACTGGTTCTGTACCTGTCGTTTTGAAAGATGGATGGGCTGTTAGTATGGGTCTGTTATCAGGTGAACTACTCTTGTGGTTGTGGAGTTATAGGGACATTCTGGCGATTTGATGTACATATTTCTACAAGATGTGATCACAAGAACAACCTGTCTCTGGCAGCGTGGCTCACCTGCTGAGTGTGGGTCTTGGCCTGTTGAAGCTCCTTCTCCTTCTGGGTCAACTGGCTCTGATTCTGCTGCAGCTGAGTCTGGGTCTGGGACAACTGGGACTGAACCTTTAAAAGCAAAGAGGAGAACCAGTGATTCCAGGTCTCCAGAAAGCAAGAGAGCGAGAGAGCGAGCGAGAGAGAGACGGGTGCACCAGTGCTCAAGCACTCACTGTGATGTCTGTATCAGAATAGACTAGCCTATATTAAGCCTATAAGACATTCTATGTAAAATCAGATGTTCAGCAGCAGTGAGCACCACTATATATTCAGAAGGGTATGATCTTTTTTTCATAACCACATTTTGTGATAACTCCACAATGAGCTTGATAGTTGAATCAGACCTCTCTGAATCGAATCGTCAAATAGTCGACTATTTGGGGTCACCCCTAGTAAAGGCCGAAGCAAATTCTATCCTGGTACAAGTAACATAGACTCCAACAACACATTGGCTACTACCTGGCAACACTACAGAAGTCCTGGATTAACCTGAATGTGCCACAGTACCTGTGTCAGTTGGTTCTGGTTCTGTGTCAGCTGGTTTTGGATCTCCTGGGACTTGTCCTTGCTCTTCTGGGTGTCTTTCTGGGCCTCCTCCAGCTCTTGTTGGGCCTTCTGGGTCTGGCAAAAAAAAAAAAAAAGCAATTTCTGAACACTTTCCCCCTAGAGTTGATCTTGGGCCACAGATTTCTGTCAGAACCCGTCTCCACATCATTATGTGACACTTGATGTGTCGGTTTCTACAGTGACAGGTGTGGAGGTGGTTTGTGCAGATGTGTGCAGATGCTTTTTCCAGTAACTCAGGCAGCACAGAGGGTCACAAGATTAAACTCTTGAAATATGGAACAGACACCAATGTTCCTGGAATTGTCCGTCACTTTTAACCACTTATTTTCACAAGAAAATACTCACGCTCTCTGCTCTAATTCATCTTTACAGCATTCATACACAAAAACACATTCGTGACTTTACTACTGAAACTTATTCATAATATCAAGAACGCAACTGATTATTCACAGTTTTTTTAGACCAGGGGTGGGCAACCTGCGGCTCTTTCATCCCTCTGCTGTGGCTCCTGTGGTTTAGAGAGGGCGAGCTCATTTTGGGGGGAAAAATAATAATATTTATTTCTTTGGAGATTGAGGTGCTCATATGACATTAAAATAAATCGCATTTTAATATTTTGTCGATCAAAAGGTTTTTTCCACCATGAACTTCATAAAAAGTGAACATGGCTCGCGCCTCACAGATGAGAGCTTGTAATTGTGAAAATCAAAGTGACGTCTTCCAACCCTGATATGGATACACTGCAGTGAAGTTCAGAGGCAGAAATCACATTAACTATTAAAATTGACATTATAGACACTGGCATTTTTTTTGGTAGGCCTTATTAATAAAAGAGAAGGTGCTGCAGCCGATTTTACAACGTAGGGTTTTCCCTGCCGGTCAGAGCCAAAGGCGGCCACCTTGGTTAAAGCATGTGTGTATGTGCATGGGAGTCTGTTCTTTTGCGTGCACAGACCCACTTTCCATGTAGATGCGCGTCATGCACGCTCACAAGCCAAAGCGAAGCCATAGCGGCGTGCATTCGGTGCGACGCGCTGGTTTTTCGTGCACATCAAATTAGTGTTTAAATAGGTTTTGCGGCTCTGAGTGGGTTTAATTTGGTGAAAATGGGTCCAAATGGCTCTTTTAATGCGAAAGGTTGCCGACCCCTGGTTTAGACTGCGTATGTCTTAAATATTATAAGCATTCTTGCTGGATAGTACCGTTTGCAGTGGAGACCAATAGACTGTGGAAAAACATTTTGTGCTGGGAAAGCTGTCACAGTGACTGTGACAAGATGTAAACAGTGTAACCATGGACTATGAGCATGTACTGTATGACTGTATTTACTGTGTGAAAAGCAAGGAACTGGTTTCTTTAATTATCCCATGATTCTATGTCTAGGTTATCTTTGACAATTTCGGCCTGAAACAACATGCCAAAGTATATGACCGGATTTGAGCATGTAAAATGCTGAAATGGATTACATTTTACATCTTTCTTCTGTTTTAACATTGTCTGGTGGGATGTATATACAGAACTGAGAACTGAAAAGAGGGGAATGTCCTCATGTGTTTTGATACAGGACCACCTTTCTAACTCCCTTTGATTGTTGCAGTCACTCATGTTCGAGGTGCTAGTAAATAACACACATAATGTTTTTAATTCTTGAAATCAGATGAAACTTTTGGTGACTATTCAATCAGCTGTTTAGACACACTCCAGGCCCCCTGCTCATGACGTTGCCCATCACGCCTCATCAAGTGTTGTTCAGCTCACCTCCTCCTGTTTTTTCTGCATCTCTTCCTTCAGTGTCTTCAGCTCGTCTTTGGCCTTGTTGAGTTCTTCCTGAGCTTTGGTCAGCTCTTGTTGAGCCTCCTGGTTTGGAGCTGCCTCACTTCCTGTTTTAGCAGCTGTTTCTGCAACCAGCTGGGACACACAGACACACACACCAATTTGAAGATTAACCAGGATTTCAGTCTGCATGCTCACCTGGCTGTCTGCTCCTGACCCACACCTCTGTCATACCTTGTCATGCTGGGCTTTCAGCTCTTCATACTGGGTCTTGTAGCGTCGTCCGATCTTCTTGACCTGGTTGATGGTTTTGTTCTTCTCCAGAATGTCATTGTTTCTGGTTTCCACCAGTTTCTTCTGCGCATCTCTTTGTGACGTCAGCTGGGCCACGGAGTCTTTGAGGGCTTGCAGCTGAGACTGCGCTGAATTACTGCTGGCATTGGACCTGATCCACACACAACAGACACAATATTCTCAGTTAGGTTACTTTTAAAGATGCATTTGTAAAGGCTTGACATCTCCATGTGGTCTCAGTTTCCTGCCATCCTGTTTATCGAGTAGTTATTACAGCAGTTTAACTTTCACTACAGTTGAAAACAAATGAAAGGCAACTGATTCACCTTTCTTTGTTGTGGTGTTTGATCAAATTGATTCTCACATTTTATTTCAACTTAGATTCTCTTCTCTTTCTCATGCTACATCCATCTGTATGTTTACGTTGGCATTCCTGTATTTAAATACAAAGACTCATTTGGAGACTGGGTTGGAATTTCACTTGTTTTCTTCTAGTGGTGTTATAGATCTAGTTGTAGTATTATGATATCCAACATTTAAATCCCTAACTATTAAGACAGCACCTCTATTAGTCTGATTCAAATTCTCCTACTGCCCCCCAGCTCCACTTAAGCTGTAGTCATCAGCTATTTTATCTCTTTTTAAACTGGTACTCTGTAACTGATTGAGATTGGAATTAATGTAGGCCTGAATGATCAGATCACTTTAAGGTTGTATGTGTGTGGGTGTGTGTGTGTGTCATCCCAGCCGGTGTCTCACCTGGCCAGCTCAGTCTTGAGCTTTGCTGTCTCCTCGGCGAGCTGTGCAATGCGTCTCTGTTGAGCTTCTCTCTCAGTCGTAAGTTTCTGTCTCTCTTCCACGTCTCCGTCTTTCTGTTGGTTAAGCAGTTGCTGCAGAGGAACACACACACATTCAGGTTCGCATGAAACTAATGCACTGAAACAAAATCAGTTATTTGTGTGAAGCTAAGTTAAGCTAAACTTTTAGCGATGCTGCTTTCAGCCACTACACTCTTTTAAAACAGCCTGCTGGAGGATCTGAGAGGAGCCTGAAACATTGACATTTTTAAGCGTAAACTGAAAACCTATCTTTTTAGTCTTTTATTGCTGGCTTTTATGTAGTGTTTTATCAATATTCTATAGTTTACAGTTATTTATTACTTTTATCTGTATTTGTCATATTTTATTGTTTTTACTGATTGGTCCTTTCTATCTTTTATACTCGATCTTGTTTCTTTCATTTATTACTGTATTTATTTTTTTTATGTTCTTATTCCTTTATATTGTTATTTCACTGATTGTTTCTTTTTTTCAAACTGTAAAGCACTTTGAATTGCATTTGATTTTTTTGAAATCTGGTGCAGCATAAATGCAATTTGATTGACTGATAACTGAGAGTAATGTTTGATTAACTGTGCAGCCTTAATAGAAGTTGCAATATAAAAAGATGTAAATGTTATGATGTCACTGTGGTGGGATGAGACGAAAAATGACACTTGAGTTCATGTCCTTGTTCCTCAACACACACACACACACACATACAGTGTGGTTACCTGTGCTTTGGCCTTCCAGCGTTTGAGGTCGTCCTCCAAAATTCTCTTGTCAGCCTGCAGGGAGCCATTTTTCTCTGACAGCTGAGACAAGGAGTGATGCAGAGGGCTGATGTCTGACTGGAGCTTCGTCACCTGACACACAGAGGAAGACCGAGGATGAGCTGTGGACTTGCTGCAGATTCATTCTGTCTTCACTGATCAGATTACAAACAGGGGGAGGGGATAAAAGCACCCTGACCAGGTATCGGCTACAACATCAACACCCCACCTTCTATTCTTTTCAAATGTTTCCATGAGAGGAAATTTGAAGGGTCTGTTCACTCTCAAAATGCATTGTAATTGTTCTCATTTACATAGTTGCAGTATTCACCATATACACTACATGTTGACCCTGTCTGATAGTCTGATAAAACTATCTGATAAAATACCCTGTTATTGTCTGAAGTACTGAACCACCACAGAAACCACAGAGCCGTTCTAACTTCATTTTCTCATAAGAAAGACCCTGTCAAAGTTTGCAGGATTGTGCTGCAAACATACATTAGCCACAGATACGTTTGGTTTGTGAGACACCCAAAGAACCAATGAGACTGAAAAGCATGGTTGATTAATAGCAGTCAGAAACAGAAAAAGCAACTAACATGAGAGGAGACACAGGAAAAACCACATGCAACACTGGGATCATACTTTGGTCTGTGCTTGCTGCAGCTCCTGCTGCAGTTTATCTCTGTCCATCTTCAGCGTCTTGTTGCTTTCTTGGAGAGCAGAGATGCTGTCCATCTTCTTCAGCTGCTCCTCCTGCTGGGCCAGACACTTCGCTGTGACCTAAAGTAAGGGAGGACACTGATTACAACCAATTTCTTGCAGTTTTGCTTTTTTCTTCCTTGCTCTTTGCTTCGCTGCTGAGGACATTCACTCCTCTACAGCCTGAAACAATTACACATTGCCCATAGTACAAAGTAATTAGTTGAAAACTTGTGTCTGTGTGTCATTGTCTAGTAGCCACCAATAGGTTGTAAGCTTCAGCAAACAAGGTGAGAAACAAGATTGAAAAAGATCCAAATCCCTTCGTCCTTTCACTTCGTACCTGCATCTTCTCCCGCTCAGCGTTCAGAGCCTCCTGTTGCTCCTTCAGTTCTCTGTCTTGATGTTCCACTCGCTGTTTGTAGCGAAGAGCTTCTCCCTCAGACACCTCACATCGAGCCACAGCGATCTGTTTGTCCCGCTGCACAAACCTGAACCACAAGCATAGGCTTTGAACCTACTCCCACCAATTTCACACAGACGTATTAAGCTGATGAATCGATGAATTTTATATTTTCTGTGGTAACAAACACAGTGAGTGTTGCAGTATTACCTGAGTATTTCTAGTATCTGTTCAGTGGTCTTCCCTTCCTCACTGAAGGACAGGTCCAGCTGTTGCTGCTGCTGTTGCTGCTGCTGCTGACGACTCCTGATGGCCATCTCATCCATCTGCTGGTGCAGGAGCGCGTTCTGCTTGTTTAGCTCCTCGCAGCGACGGCTCTGATTGGACAGGTCCTCCTGAAGAGGGGTCAGAGTTCAGACAATTAGGATCAATCAAAAACATTACATTAGTTTCATTCTAGATGTCTATTCCCTCTGTCCTCCTCTCTCTTCACTTTCCTGGGTTGGTCATCCTACCTTCATCTGTTTCTCCAATGTGGTCAAGGATGCAGTTTTCTCCTGCAGGAGTGAGGAGGTCTTGTTTAGTTGCTCTTCCAGCTGCCTCTTCTGTGCTGCTTCTTGTTGGCCTCTCTTCTTGAGCTCCTGCAGAGCCTCCACGTCAGCAGCATGTAGCATTAGCTCCCGTTCATACTTAGACTGGGCTTCTCCGGCAAGCTTAGTCTGAGAAGAGGACAGAGAAGAGGAGGAGCTGATGAAACAGTCAGTGGTAGAAAGTCATAAAAACATAACTCTGATATGATACAAATGGAAATTTAGAGCACTGATAATTATTTTCATTAGGATTATTCCAGTGTTAAATAAAGGAAGCTTCAAACCTGAGGCTTTTTTTCCTATATTTTATAAACATCATTGTCTAATCAGATGATATAAAACAGCTGTTTGTGCCCAGGTGCCAAGTCACTAGACATGGACTCAGCTGAGAGACACCTCTTAAACTGTGGCTTGCTAATGAAAGACAGTTGAATCTCATGGGCTCTGAACACAGTGATGTTAAATATTTGTCTGTGGTGTCAAAAATGTAGATATTGCTGGGAAACGTAATTTCCAGCTATGAACCAATCAAACTGCATGATGTTAAGTTTGAGGGGAGTTTCTACAGCCAACAGTGCTGCACAAGTAAGATGGCAGAAAAGAAGACCAAAAAGTGGGATTGTTGACACTACAGTCCGATAGCTAACTGGTCAGAGAATGATGTTTTCATATTAATCAGGACCACGAAGGTTAACAAAGTCCTGTCGAGTGAAATGCTCTGAGTGGAGGTGAAACCTGAAGTCCAGATTCATAAGCTATACAGGGATATTAACCAGGATAACAGTGTGAGTGCATAATGAACCTGCAGCAGACTGTCCTGTACGGCCTTCTGCTCCATTGTTCTAGAGGCAGCCGCTCTCTCCAGCGCCTCCTGCTGCTCCGTCTGACTGGCCTTCAGGCTGCGCTGCAGGTCACACACCTGAGTGAGACAGCAGGGGAAAGAACAATACACACTTAGAGCTCCACAATGTTCAGGCTTCATAATCTATTGCACACAGACAACCTAAGATGAGTCTTGCACTTGGATAAGAAACACAGGTGTCACAGTAGTAGTACCTGCTGTTTAAGAGTAAAGGAAACTTTACAAAAAAAGTGACAACATAAAATGCAGACCATATTTCACAAAGAATTGCTCATCTGACTGTCAGCACACTCACTTGTTTCTCCACCACCTCCACAGCTTTCCTCTTCTCCTCTTGCTCCAGCTGCTTCATTTTCTCCACCTCTATGATCCTCTTCTCCAGCTGCTTCTGTACCTCCTCCGACTCCTTCAGTCTGATCTCCAGGGGGGAGCGGGACTAAGAAGCAAGGAACATCTCTTTACACAGGATTTTTGTACCCTTCAGAAATGTTAAGTAAGGCTTCTAAAGTTTTTTACAAGACCTAAATAAAGTGTGGACAAATAATAGGCACTATGTTCTCAATTACAATATTAATATATATATTTTTTTTTAATACCGAGTGAAAACCGCATGTAAAATTAGCAAAATATAATAATCCAAATGTTTCTCAGGTAACCATGTTATATATAAATATAATATTATTGACTGATTTCATCATTTCTTGAACATGTCACTTGTCCTTGACTGAGGCACCACAATGTGAATGCTACAAACGTTTGTCACATTCATCAATTAAAACACTGAGCTGTTTCCTGTTCACTTACATGACAGTTATGAACAATAAGACTGTTTATTTTCTCTAATCTCTTAGGGCATTGTATTGGTCTTATCCACACATTATTCAATGTGGTCCATAAAGACATAAAAGAAAAGAAAAAAATGTTTATTCAAATTCAACTTTTTAAGACATTTTGGGGCTTAAATTTTAAATATCGCTTTCAGAAATTAGAGACTTTTAAAGGATTACAGGATCAGAGGATGTTGTTTATGTTTAAAGGGATAGTTCAACATTTTGGCAAATTCGCCTATTGTCATAATCCCTCTAGTCATATGAGTAGGTTCAACACCTTTAATAATCAGTGCATGTTGTTTTGAGATCTGCGGGGCAGAGACGTGAGCTGCTATGCTAACACAATGGAGGTGAATGGTACAGGTCCCCTGTCCCTCAAAACTCATCAAATACACAATCCATCAAGTTGTGACCTGCACATTCACCACGCTATGAAATAATCATGTAACATTACATGATGGAGTTGTTTTCGAGAAAGAATTAAAGAAGTTATACCTCTTTTTCTTTCTTCAGACTGTCCTCCAGAGTGAGTACCACAGCTCTGTACTGCTCCACAGTGGTGTTGGCATTCTTCAGCTGCTCTGTTAGTTCTGCGTTCTGTTCCTCAGCAGTGTGTAGGAGACCTTTCACCTCTGCCAGCTCCTGCTGTGACTGGCTGGGCTGTGGACTGGCTGCTGGTCCTGGAGGGCGCACTATGGATAGACAGAGACAAAACAAACCAAAACAACAGTGACATTACTAATAAACATGTTTTGAAGTTGTATCTTATCACATGGAAATGATTTTTTTAATGAGACTTTCGTAATATTAACGCCCATCATATTCTGTAGAGCAACTGTTTACCTCTGAGTGGGGCTCTGATGCCTGCAGCTCTGGTAGCCATGCTGGTGGTGTTGCTGGAGCTGGTGACAGGCTCAGTGGATGAAGCAGAAGCCAGCTGGGCTTTGAGAGCTGTCACCTGCTGTTCTGAGCTACGCAACAGTTCCCGGGTCTTCTGCTGCAGGACGTTCTGCGTCTCCAGCTGCTTCTTTGCTTCTAATAGCTGAGCCTGCAGCAAAGGTGGAGGTGACAGAGATGGGGTGTAAGAGATGAGACATGACAGATGGTAAAAGGTAAATGGACTCACACTTATATAGCGCTTTTCTAGTCTCTTGGACCACTCAAAGCTTTACACTCTTACACAGTCACATTCACCCTTTCACACACACATTCATACAATGCTAGACACAGCACTTGAAGCTAACCTTTCACACACCCAATGCACACATCGCGGGGGCAAGTATGGGTTCAGTGTCTTGCCCAAGGACACTTCAACATGCAGCCTGGAGGAGCCGGGAATCGAACCAATGACCTCCCAGTTAATGAGCAACCCGCTCAACCACCTGAGCCACAGCCGCCATGATGGCACACACAGAAATATCAATTAATTTAATGCAATAATAAGCATTAAATGTAAATACTAACATCCATAGTACGTCCAAGGGCGTGTCTCTGTGCTACTTCCTGGTCCAGCCTGGTCTTCATGGACGTTAACTCTGCTTCCAGATGCTCTATCTTGTTGTTGAGTCTCTGGCGAGTGTCTGTCTCTGTGCGCTCCATAGTCAACTGGAAACAAATAAGACACAATGAATTAAAGACTTGTCTGGTACGGTAACTTAACAGCACAGATTTGCGCTAAAGTTAAGATGATTACATCATTTCATTACAGTACAAGTCTGATAGTGACTCTGAGTTTGACACATAACAATATATTTGTCTTATTTGATGGAACGATGGGAAACAGACTTTGTGGAGTACAACATAATAGATAGTACACTGTGTAGGCACCTGTATAGTCTTAAGGTTGGTGAGCAGCAGGTTCTGGTTGCGTTGTTCAGCCAATATGGCTTCCTTTTCTCGATTCAGTCGACTCTCTGCTTGTCGTAACATGTCTCTCTCTTTAGTCAAGTTCTCGACGCGCACCTAGACAAACAAAGAGGACAATAAAAGTGATGTAGTTATACTTAAGATTAAACAATCTGTTTTTCATAACCACATTTTGCGACGATTCGATGACGAGGTTGATAGTCGAATCGGTCCTCAAATCAAATTGTCGAATAGTCAACTACTCCTCACCTCTTCCAGTGCTAGTTTTTCATTGGCCTGTCTCAGGTCCTGGCTCATCGTGTGGATGATGTGCTCGTGTCGTTGGGTTGTGGCGGCCATTTTCTGGTTCCTCTCCTGGAGGGCAGAGATCTCCCTGCGATAGGCTGACACAGTCTCCTGGAGTATCTCGTATCTAACAACACACACAGTATAAAATGATCCCCAAGACCCTACGCATGAGGCAGACTGAGCAGCAGTGCAGGACCTGAGAGCACGCTGTTTGACAAAGGTCATGTCTTTAACGGTGTCACAGTTTCAGTGTCGTAGTGGCACATTGTTAGTTTAATACCTCTTATTGCTGAACTCGAGCTGAGAGGTGAGCTTGGCGTGGCTGGAGTGGAGCTCTGTTAGCTGTCTCTGCAGCCTGTCGTTGGTTTCATTCAACATCCTGTCGTTCTCTGCCTTCTCCTTTTTATACAGACTGAAGGCATCGTTGAGCTGGAAATGAAGAGTTACATGTTCAGTCAGAGCAGCTCCTGGACTGGACTGAGAAGAGACGCCTTCCTCAGGTGAGGTGAAATGCAACTTGAAGTCTGTGTGTGCCTTTGAATGTACCTGTTTTAAAGCAGCTTTAGCCTGAGCGGTCTGCGCTGACTCAGCAGCAGCGGCTCTTTGTGGAGTAGAGCGAGTCGCTGGGACTGAAGGACGAATGGGTGCAGGGTGGGATGAAGCCTCTGGACCTGCAGACACACATGAAACCTTCAAGTCATTCTGCACCAGAGAGCATGAACTCAGCCGTTGGCTGACTGTATTGTGGTCACCTTGAGGAGGCAGGCTGAAGCCAGTGCTGTGTGTCAGCAGGGCCTTGTACATGTCTCTCTGCCTGGCGTTGGAGTCAGCCAGCTGTTTCTGCTGACCCCTCTGCTCTCTCAGCTGCTCCACCTCCTTTTTAAGTTTATCCACACTGGTCTCCAGCTCTGACACACTGAGGAGAACCCACAGACAGAGTTATTATCCAAAACACATTTCATACAGTTAAGCTGCTAAATGCTCTGCTTAACTGAACCACAGCAGGAACACACAACTGAAAATTTGTGTACATACATACATACATACATACACACATCAATCTACACACATTCACACACATTAATAATCCCCAATCTATCATTTACAAAAGTATTCACCCTGAAGTACTTCATACATTAGGGACACAATATCAATATGGGAAGATACTGCATTACCTCCACTTATAATATGTTCTTGTAGACCGGCACCAAATATTGATATTTTTGTTAAAATGTGTAGGCTCTCAAAAATGAATCCCCCATTTAATTTGACTGATCAGTCACTACCTCATGACTCCTTGTGGAGGCGCTCTGCAAACGAACGAGGGCAAATTTACAGTGAAGAACAACAAACTCCTGGAGGGAACCTTGTGGATAGCAGGGAACTTTGGCTTTTACAACACTCTGTGACAAAATACTGAGAGCACCTTCCTGTTTAACTAGATGTTGCCTAGCAACACAAATTACATAAACTGTAAGGCTCAGGATCTATAACTTATAATTCAAGTGGCCTGAATATGATCAGACATCTTCCAAGAAAAGAATCAAAGTCATCCACACAACTTGTGAAGTGTTAGCATGTACGTAATGTGTGTAGTATACAGCTGTAGGACAAACAAATAACTTTGTTTATTTATTCATTTGTTCATGTGGACTGTCAATCACTTACATAAATACTAAATTGCGCCTAAATTGACTTTATTTTTTCATCTGAGGAGAAATTTGAACTAGACTAGATGAAAATACATTATTACAGATGATGATACAAACCAATTGCTTTTTCTCAACCTTATATGTTGTCTTTTATACTCTTAATATTCCTCAAATCTCAATCTAAATAATATAAACTAATATTAGCCAACAGTAGAACAGACGTGGAAGCACTTCTCACCGCTCTGACGTCACATGGCTCTGCTGTCTGTCCTTCTCCTGCTCCAGCTCCCTCACTCTTCCCAGCAGGCTTTGGTTCTGCCTTTGCAGCTCCTCCACGCTGCGGAAAGACAGCTGCCGTGGGCTGATGACCTCGGAGGTGCTGGAAATGTCGGCAGAGCTGTCGTCATCCTTGGTCACCCGATTCCCTCTGGCTTCCTCCAGCTCCACCAGCAGAGCGCACACCTGGTCCAGAGACAAGTCATAAGGGATCTCTTATTCTGATTTGATCAGTGTTACCAGCTGAAGAGAAGAGGTCACCCCCCCCCAGTTCACGCAATGGTAACATGATTTGGTCAGATGAATAGCATCAGAATACACCTGTCAGCATTGTGTGTCGGTGTGTACCTGTGTGGATGTGTCCTCCAGCTGTCTCTCTGCCCTCAGTTTCTCTCTCTCTGTGGCATCGCAGCGCTGCTTGGCCTCTTCTTTCTCTTTTTGCAAACTGTAAATCTCCTGATCACAAAGTAGTTAACAACATGCAGGTGTTACTTAACAGCATATGTTCTTATCTTGACTCAGAGAGTGAACGCATGTATTCCATGTTGTACAAAGAGGACACATCACAGACCGTTCGAGCCTGTTCCAGCTTGTTGCACAGAGAGGCCATGGACCTCTGCATGCTTTCGTACTCCTCTCTCTGACGCTTCAGGACCGGTGCTTTGGACTCAACCTCCTGGACAATCTCATCCAGCACTCTGCTCACTCTCTTTGTCTCCTGCTTCTCAAGCTGAAGATGAGTCTGACACTCCGCAAATGCATTATAGAGCTAAACACAGAGAAAGGAGACGAACCATTGAAATTATATGTCTACAAGAACATGGAGGTTGAAGAGAAGAAGTTGTGATTCCTCTCACTTTAAATATGTGCCCAGCTGAATTTAGGCTATTTTAAATCCTGTTTGTTCATCTGTCATTTTTAAACCAAAAACCACATTCTTATAACAAGTCAGAAAAAAATAAGTGGAGTTGGCTGTTGAAAACCAGCCAAAACTTTCAGCCAATAAACTTGTATTACTGTTTCACCTAACGCTGTTCCTTGCACTGAATGCATTCTGTTCAAAATATCAGAACTTGGAGAATTTCCCTTCGGGATTAATAAAGTAATTCTATTCTATATTCACATTAATATTGTGACAATGATGTAAACCATACTGCTGATAACACGTGCAACACACTCACATCAAAGAACTTCATGCCAGGCTTCACAATTGCAGCGATGGCAGCTGCTGATGGACACATGTTATCCAGCTGCTCCTCAGACAGAGAAGGCCCACCTTGAGCAGAACACACAGGCAAATAAAGGTGTGAGAAAAAAAAGAGGTGTGTGAAAACAGACTCATCCTTACACTCAGGTAAAGTAGGGAAACATGATGCATGATACATGAACTAAACTAAACTGACCATACAACCAGTCAAAAAGCCTAAATACATGTAGGAATGAAACAAATAAATAAGATGTGGCAAATCACTGAACTCTGTGGAATTATAATGTACATTTTTCAACTTGGGACCATAAGTGATCCTAAAAAGTGAGCACAGAGCCATAACTATATCTGCTGACTTAAACCATGCCTCCTAAAAAGATCTCCGACACTCTACAGGCTGGTACAAAGAAATCTCAAAGTTTAGATCTTCACCAGTCTATAGTCTATTTACAAATGGAAACACACCATTTACAAATGGAGGCAATTTAGTTCTGTGGCTAGAAACAGTTTAAGGCTTAAACCAATCATTGGAGCTGGTTAACCTCTGTTTATGGGTCTATGATACACAAATCATGATCCATGATTCCACCACTGTCCCAGAATAAGGAATCTTCTGAAAGTCTCTGTGTTCATCTCCTCCGCTGCATCTGTATAATGTGTTTGTGTATGTGTGTGTCCTTACAGCAGTGTTTGCCAGCAGCTTTTGTTGTGGCATTTTCCAGCTCTTTCTCCATTTTCTTGATTTTCTCCCTGAGCTCTGCCTCCAGACGCATTTTCAGTTCTTCTCCCTCAGACACCTTCTTCTGCAGGGAGCTGGTGGCTGTGAACACAATGAGATTAAACTGACAGGTCATTACTGTTCATGGGAAGCTTCACTTCACACACAAAACGGGGGCCATATTTTGTCAGGCTCATGACTCCACGGGTGATCTGCATGAGTAATGGCCATGAAGAAATATAGCAAATGATAGAGAGAACTCATCTTTTCAGTTTACACTATGTACATGTGTGTATATATTTAATTTGTGTGGAGACAGCGGCCTGCAGTCTCACCTTCTCCACTGTCTTTGACCAGTTTACTGAGCTCCTCCACTGCCCTGCTCAGTTCTTGGTTTTTGGTCTCCATGTCTGTTGCTGCCCCCTGCAGGGGAAACAAAGACATCACATACTGAGACAGTGCAGGGGAAAACGAATACTGATTACTTTATTAATTAATTAATAACATGACAATACAATATAAAGACACTGACGCATACTACAACATCCCATTATCCTTCTTTATATTGAAGACAACACATTTACTCCTACCTTGTAGAGCGAAGACAACTTGACATGAGCGTTGAGCTCGTTGCGGTATTTCTCCTCCATGGCACTCCGCTCATCTTTAGCCTTGACAGAAACATGCAGACCATAGATACAGTAAACACAACATACATACACAATACCTGCATGTTTTTAAAAAATGCTTCATCGACTGCTAATCAATATTACATACATACATACAGGCTGTCTTTTTTTCACTGAAAAACATTTGACCAAGCTGAAGAAAAACTGGAAAGCTAATTTCTGCACCATCCGCTATGGTGCATCCTGAGGGTTTGATAAAGGTTATTCCAAAGTCAAAGAAGGTCCAAGAGGGGCAAGGCAAGTTTATTTGTATAGCCCATTTTTACAAACAGTTTGTCTCAAAGGGCTTTACACAGCATCATACTGTAACAACATCCTCTGCCCTTAGACCCTCACATCGACTGAGGAAAAACTCCCCTGACAGGGATAAAAGCTGGAGAAACCTCAGGGTGAGCTCGGTGGTTAAGTGGTAAGAGAGCACGTCCAACGTTATTAATAATAATGATCATAACAATAATAATAATAGATGTGATTTATAATGCACTTTTGTTGGCACATGGCTGAAGTGTTGATCAGTTTGGTGTGAGGACCCTCACTCTGTCCTATACAGACAGATTTACATTACCTGTTTCAGTTTGCTGTTGAGGTCTTCAGCTCTTTTACTCTGGCTTTCACTGCTTTCCTTCAGAGAAGTCAGCTGACTTTCCAGGCTGGTCACCTGTTGGAAAAAAATGATAAAATAAAATAAATGAACATAGACACAGAATAGTGGACAGGATGTCCTGCTTCATGATCCCTCTTGTACATTAGACATTTCACTAAAACCTGGTTGCACATGGCTAAATAAAGCACTGGGATGCCTTCACTTTTTTGTTTGTGTATTACCTGCTCCTTGCTGCTCTTCAGACTCCCCTGCAGCTCCAGTATCTCTTTGCCCTTGTCTCTGTTGGTGTTCAGCAGTTCATCAGTTTTGGTTTTCAGTTCCGCGGTCAGCCACTCAATCTTCTTCTCAAGTAACTCTTTCTCCTGCTCCATGCGCTTCTCCCGGTGCTACAACACACAACACTGGGTTCATTTCAGAACTTCAACACTGAACTGTCACAGCTTCCATGAAACCTGGTGTGTACCTGCACAGATGCTTCTGATGACTGGATATCATCCAGTTTTAACTGCAGCTCCATCTTGAGTTTGTTCGTCTCTAAAAGCTTCTCATTTAGACGGTTTACGTCCTCTGTAATCACACACACAGACAGACAGACAAACAGTAGTAAATCATAAACAGGGCCGTTATATTTTCAGACAAAATAACTACAGAGAAAATCAACTTCTCATAGAAATAAGCAGACAGAGGTAAAGGTCCCATATTTTACACTTTTTCCATGTTTTAACTGAAATGTTATATACCAACTGTCTTATAATAATGCCACTGAAACAGTTAGTGAGTTCGTGACGCATCCATACGAATCCATAACGAAGTCAATGTTCAGTTTAAGTGCACTTATTAAAACAAAAATCAAAAAGACCAACAAGCAGCTATTGCAAAAAACAAAAAGAAAGGGAAAATGGTGTTCCTCGATAATGATAAAGGAAGCAATGATGACAACAGTGACAGTCAACAAAAAATATCAGAGCTCTACTAACTTGCTCTACTCCCTTTGTTCACCCTCCCACCACCACCAAAAACAGGTAGAAGAAAAGAGAAGAACACCCCTCCATCCATCAACACAATGACATCATAAGTGGAGCCCATACAAATATAAGCAAAAACCTATTTTGGCTCCTACATGTTAATCCAGATATATCTCTATAAGATATATCAGTGGTTTTAAGAACAGCATAGTTTTACTCAGGCTCAGTTGGGTCAGCAGATGTTTTCTGAGAGAGGGACAGCCAGACTAACCACAGGCAGCACGCTGTAGCATGGTAAAACTAACACAACATGGCAGTACTCAGTCAGTGCTGAAATGAAGTGTACATACAAACTAATTTGCACTATAATGTTCCTACTAGATAACGTGCAGAGTAATACACTGGAGCTTTAGGCCTGGTTCCAGTGCAAAGTCCTGGATCATCTCACCGCCTCAGAGTGACAGGGGTTTGCAGGACAGACACCCAGACCACTGGGCAGGACAAGGGTGACCAAGTAGCACCAGTGGAATGTAGAGAACAGATTACAGTGAGATGGAGACAGAGCAGTTCATTCCTCTGTCACCACCAGACTGTCAGTGTTTTGAATGGGTAGATTAGGACTGCAGATGAGACTGGCAGTGAATGCAAGTGCATGGAAGGCACGTCTACGGTCTAGATATATAGGCATACTAGGGAAGCACCAATCTTTTTCAGTCCCAATGGCGATACTGATACCTGGGCTTAGCCTATCGGCTGATACCCGATACCGGTCCAATACTGCTGATGAATTAATAAACTGTAAAGTTAGCAATGTGGAAGACAGTGAAGGCATCAGGCTTGACTTAAACATTACTTTCCTTACTTTGTTCAACGTTGCTGCTCTGTGTTTGTTGTCTACTGGCATGCTGTGTGTGTAAAACTGTAAAATGCAGCATGCATCAGAAACATAGAATTAAAGTGAACAGATCGCATCATGGATCAGCCCAATAATCCCATGCCTGATCTAGCTATTTACTCAATATCTGATCCGATATCTGATCTTAATATCGGATTGGTGCATCCCTAGATATTATAGCAGAAAGAATCTTTGCCTGGCAGCAGCTTTGGAGACAAAGTTGCAGTCACAGTTGGTATCATCATTTAACTATTATAAACAGTTTGTATTCTACACACAGGCATGATAATACCTAGTTTTCAATCCAAGGGTAACAATATGAAGTGGTGAGTGGTAGAGGAATAGTGATAAAAAGATCAAAAGCTGAAAAGACCACTGGAAGAGGCCAAACAAAAGAGAAGAAAAGGAACATTTCTATAAATGACTAGTCCTGCGTTCTATAGTTTTTGAGTTGTGTACCAGGTGCGTTTGTTTTAGTAAAGAGTAGATCTCCATGGATAATTAGGCTCCCAGTAAAAACCTCCAAAAGCTTACGGGAGCGGTGGTGAAGACAACAACTCCCATTCTGTAAGCTGTTTTTACAATGTAATTCAATGAATTCAATGAATTAAAACTTTCATCAATCAAACCCTGCAGAGTTGGGGTGGGACATTTCTTGGGTGTGTAGAGCAGATATCTTACCAGTGAGGTTCTCCGCCTCCTGCGTTTTCTTCTCCAGCAGCCTTGCCAGCTCTCTCTTCTCTGCCTCAATCTCATATTTGGCCTTAGTTTGCTGCAAGAACACACATGGACAAAGACAAGAACAAAGTGAAAATGTTTTTAATATGTTTTCGCGACTGTTATGTGCCATTGTTGAAAGTTTGCACACCCTTACTTTAGTGCCTCATAGAAGTTCCTTTGGCTGCTATCATCCTGTGCCAACAATCATCTAGACTAGCCACTCACTGGGTGTCTGACAGACCAAGTAACGGTAACTGAGCAGTGGTATCTCCCCTTTACACCCTGTGGAGAAAGCTACCTGCTCACCAAGGTAGCTTCCTCCCGTGGCCAGGAATAGTCTTAGTCTTACCTGTTGTGGTGCTTTATCTTCAAAGGTTTCCCCCTCTATTCCTTTGAGAGTGTTCAGCTCTTCATCTGTACAGGAGAAGCACGAGGTCACACACAGTGAGCTCACACTGACACCAGAGCAAACAGGGAGTGCACTAACAGAGGTTAAACATGCTTTCTGCACATTGGATGCAAAACTGAATTGACAACAAACTGAGTTTAACTTGGGCCTCTGTTCACTTCAGAGTGTCAGAGGTGGTTTGGGTTTAAAAGTAAATGTGTGAAGACTCACAGAGTTTTTTATTTTCTGTCTTGAGGGTCTGAAGGTCTCTGGTGGCTGACAGGATCTGTTCCTGACTCTCCACCAGCCTCTTCTCAATGTCAAAGTACTGCTGCTCTGTAGGGGGAGCAAAGACAGACAATGGTTAGTATTATTGTTTATAATTCATCACTTAAGCGTAAAATGAATCAGTTGAAATATCCTGGGACACACAGAGACGCAGCTTTACTTACATTTTAGTATGATCTATTGAAAGACTATAGTTTGAAACACCATAATACATAAGTGATATAGCTGCTCAGTGTTGTACACTGGAATCACAGTAAGCAGAGGAACATGGACACTTTATACAATTGTTCACTGATTTATAGATATTTCCGATTTCCGGTTAGGTTACAGGACTTCTAGTGAATACATGTGATTTTCAGCATTAATACAACACAGCCATTTTCTCAATAAAACGTAATTTAAAAGAAACTCTCTTCCATCAAAGTTAGCCCAATGATAACGTGACACCACAGCTAACGTTAGCGAGCAACTGTAGGCACTGGCAAACACACACACACACAACACTGATATATCGTCAGACTTCAGGGGGATAGATTCATTATGTGCTGAGGAATATTGTGATATTAGTTAGTAGTTTACAGTCCAACCAGTTACAGCTTGGGTGAATACCTACCGCTGTCTGCTTTGAACCGCTCGTGCTGTGTCCTGAGCGCCTCGTTAGCACTCTGCAGCTCCGTTACAAACTTCTCGAGCTTGTTCTGGACACCTTTCGGAAGTTTGTTGAGTTCCGTCCGCTCCAGCACCTGGAGCAGGACGGCCGCCATCTCCCCTTTACCGCCCAAAGATTACACTGAATGAACGCCAAACTCTGGTTAAGTATTATGGTGCAGTATCTTATCCCGAAACCCGTTGGAAATGAACGAGGAAACTGTCAAGCGAGGTTCATTCAAAAGTAGGATATCCGCCCAAAACTTTCAAAATAAAGCAACACTGTCGCTCAAGTCAAGCCACACTGCTGAGTGAAAATCTGACTGTAGTTAGAATACCGTGAATGAATCCCCACAGACTGAGCTCAAAAGTACTGTTTATGTTGCAAAACAAAATATACTAATTACTAAAATCTTACGTTTGAATAACGGGGTGGTTTACAGACAGAAGGGCAAATATGACCATGTAACGGTAAAAGATACTGCGATAATTTCTTCATTTATCCTATCTTTTATTTATAATAATAATAATAACTTTATTTTTATAGCACTTTTCACAGGTAGTAGACCACAAATTGCTTCACAGAAGTTAAAACAGTAACGAAGAGAACAAGACAAGACACACAAGAAAACCATGAATACAAAGATGCATGGAACTAAACAGCATAAAAACCACAAATTAACTAAATGCCTGTTTAAATAAAAGAGTTTTTAAGTGCTT
>OMNW01020549.1:4471-30775 GCA_900303245.1 Selene dorsalis
CCCCCTCCCCCCTCCCCTTCCTCCTCCCCCCACAGCTTTGAAGAGAGAGGGATGTCACACAGCCAACCACAGCGCTCACTTTGCATGTCCCCTGGCTAATTTCCCCTCCAGTCCCGTTCCACTTGACAGGCATTCCTCCAAAAACCATTTAGAAGAACACTTTCATTTTCCGCTCCCTCTCCCCTTTACCTCATCAGTTTTAAGGAACCATTAAGAGCTTAAGTGCAAGCAGGTGGAGAGAGATCTCAGTGAATATACAGTAGGTCTCATATTCCAGATTCAAGTAAAGTCGTTCACTCTCATGCTTAATTTTCCTCCCCAACATTCTTCCTCGCGGGCACCGAAACAGCAGCTCTTAATGTGTGCATCATAAAATCCTCCCTGGCCTTAAATTATTAAATTCATCATTTCTGTGATCAAACACGATAGAATTTTAGAAGGCTGAATTATTAAAAAGGGAATTTTATGGTGAATAGAAAGCTTTCTGTTACTGTTCAATGGTGTTTCTACGCTCCCATCATGTCACACTTGAGCGGGGAGCAGGACGCTGATCCCGTCAGCCTATAAATGAACCGATATTAATTACAACAAGAGGGAGGGGGGAAATGAGGGCAAGATGTGTGTTTTTCATCGGTCGCCTCAAGTGGTTTTCTGGCCGAGAAAATGCAAATAAAACAAGTTCGTTTTTGGTCTTTTAAAAAGTGTGGATGTTGAGGATAAAGCCGCGCCGATGACGATGCCGGTGAACCCCCTCAGTGAGAAGTATTTCCACTCACTGAGTGCAACAACCTCTCAACTATCTCCGAGGTGCAATTTCATGCACTCTTCCTCGATTGCTGGGTCATCCTCAGAAGAACTCCTCCCCACAGAAGCTGTGCTGGGTGATGAAGCATGGACTAAAATGTTGTAAATGTGGCTCTTCACCCGAGGCGATCCTCCCTATCGTATATGCAGCAATACAGTCACACACACTCAACACAAACCCCAATGAGCAGTGTATTATTAGCAGCATCTGCAGCCTAGTTCGGCCCTGCAGCTAAGACAAATAGGGATCTTCCTCTTTACTGGATATCACAACAAAAACAGAAAGAGAGAGGGAGAAGATGCTGTGGCTGATTTTTTCAAAGTGTGTGTGTGCGTGTGTGTCTCAGACTGAAAAGGGGAAAACAGCTCAGTGGCACCTTATATAAAAGATCCACCCCCTCTATTGCCCTAAATTGAATTTTATAATCTCCTACCTGCCCCCCTTTTTCCTTTTACCGCTGGCTTTGGCAGCTGCTGTATTCTTCATTCTCAGATAACAGTAGCATCAACCCACCCACCTTCACTTGTTCTGTTGAAAACACACAAACATCTCATTTATGCCCAAGTCTGTAGCTGCAAAGCTGGCACAGACACATACACAAAACTGTGCAGATACTGAATGGGAATAAGTGTAACTAGCGGAATCACGACATGACTACACTACTCACATAGTGTCATTAAAGTCAACTGCCTACACAAGCTTACGCAAGGTCTTCATAAAGTGGTGCTGTGACTGATTTATTCCCATTGGAAGAATTCTATGATGCTGAGAACAACCAGGAGATTAAATCAGTTGCTCTCAACATGGGGTCCTTGACGGGGTTCCCATCAAAAATGTGGCATTAGAAATGGGGAGGAATTCCTCCCATAAGGGGCACAATGACACAATGTATGACTAGTTTGCAATGAAACATCTACCACCAAACGTTTCATCATTGATATCAGTCTAGTGGGTCCTTAATACGAAAAAGTTTGAGAGCCGCCGGATGAGATGCTCAACAGAAAAGTTGCAAGGTCGCGCTGCTCTTTTTCATGTGACAGTCAGGAAATTGAAAGTTAAAATGACATTGAAATTCTAATTTGATATTTTTCTGACAGTTTATCAACCAAAACAATCAAAGAAAAAAGAAGAAGAAACATGCGGCTGGGAACACCGTGTGTGTGCGTGCGTGCATGTGTGTGTGTGTTCACATCATAGCAGCAAATTTGCACCAAAACTGACAGCCTCCAGTCTAATTGTCTAGATGGGCTGAATCTGAATATATTGGACATGAAATTGGATTGTTTATTTGAACCTTTTTAGCTGCTGTGTTTGAAGACTGTGGCACTTTGTTGATGTTTTCTGCCAGAAAATGAATGAGAAATTAATTTATAATGATGACATCCCAGTGACCTGTAAACAGTG
Source organism: Selene dorsalis (assembly GCA_900303245.1). Taxonomy (NCBI): domain Eukaryota; kingdom Metazoa; phylum Chordata; class Actinopteri; order Carangiformes; family Carangidae; genus Selene; species Selene dorsalis. The sequence goes on from OMNW01020549.1 coordinate 6,681, forward strand.
GAGAGACAGACCTGCAGCGGGAGCAGCAACGAAGCCGGCGTGAACACTTGTGCTTCTCTGCAGCAGCTTGGTGATATCTATCATCACCCCCACAACTGTGTGTCACTGGTCCCAGGATAATAGTCAGTTACAGTCCTGCTCCTTCGTGTTTGGACTATGTAACACACAACAAAACTCAAACACTCCTCCAGATAGTTAGATGGAGGCGGTATCATCCAGTGTTTGAGGACACCATCCTTCCTCTAGCCTCATGTTGCTTTATTGCCAAATTGTGTAAATAATTTTTTTCACAAACGAAGACACGTTTCGCTTTTTATTTATACCGTCTTGCGATTGGTGGATAATGTGAAATCAGGCAAGATGAAGCATGAAATCACCTGGATGCAGACAGAACGTGACCGGAGAGTAGTAACGCAACTGCTCGGTTTGCGAAGGGCGAAGATGAAGCCATCTTGGCCGGGACTACGGCACTTCATGACTCTTGAAAGAGTGAGGAGGTGAATAAAAGCCCCTTAAATGCTCCGCTGTTTCTTCATGAGAGTCGCTGTTTCCAAATTCAGTTAGAGTATAATGTGATTTGTCTGACAATATCAGCCATTTACAGGTAGTTTACACTGGCACAGGTCTTTGTTTGTGCTCCAGGCCTGTTAAGGAAAAGCACGTCCGTTCAATAGAGTTAGAGAATATTTGCTCCCTCTCATCAGAGACTTGCCGCTTCTTTTAATTTCAACTTTTTCCTTCGCCCTTGTCACTTTTAAACACTTTGTCTGTTTGTGTCTTCAGTCCCTCATCAAAATTCTAGTTTTATGGTACAGCACAGTCTGTACTTTATGGCTTTGTCTTGCCTTGATCTTTTGCTGTAAGTCGCTTCTTGTGCTGAAAATATACTGTATTTGCCGTATGTTTTCTCCCCTCGTCACATTAATTTTAATTTCACAAGGCTCGGGCTTTCTCTTCAAATGTTTGAATTATTAAAGTGTGGTTTTCAGAGGGGAGCAGAGACATTTGTGGAGATCACATATTTTTTAATAGTGCCCTATAGGCATGGTGTTCGTTTGCTGGAATCAGGCATCAGGCAGCCACAGCCACCCACAGAGGCCACTCCTTTTAGTACAACACAGTAACGCTGCCTGAAGTTGTTGTTACACTTGCGTGACCTGTTAGTTTGAAAAGTTTACATCTCACACAGTTATCATGAGATGGAGAAGTGTGGAGAAGTTCATCAAGCTCTGACCATCCACTGGATCTTTGTCCGTGATGAGTGTAACTGGAAACAGTGGGACAACCTTTCTCAACACAGCGGATTAAGTTGTGCACATATACCCTAATGCCACATACGGTGACTTTTACAGATAGACAAGCTTTTGATGGAGTTCGGTTTCTGCTGAACTTTAGAACACCAACCGAACCGAACCCTACACTTTCCCTACACACGTCTGCATGATGCTGCCGCCACAGATTACATGAAGGTTCAGAACGATATTTCGCCCTCTCTGAAAGACAAAGTTCAAGCACTTTCAGCACAGCCAGCATCACTGTCATTATCACATACTAGATATAAAGTCCGCTGGCTTGATGCTAACATAGAATGGAAAACATCACTGTCAGGCTAATGTAAATTAACATCTCTATCACAGTCATTTTAAACTGACAAACAGCTGTTATTTTAACAAACATGTAACACATACAGTACTTACAGGCACACATTTTCTCTGCTGTGTGAAATTATTTCACTTTTTGGTCTTTTTCTTTCTCGTTTTGAATGAGAAAAAATACTAAAGCCTGTTTCCTGAATGACTTTAAGTCTAAATGTTTGGTGATGTTCCCTGAGTGTCAGTATTCTGTTCAAATGCAAAATAGTGGCAAACGTTATTGTCCATTGGTTTTCACAGTTAGAAGAAAACACACTCTGTTTACTGCATTTATAATGTGTTTACTGTATTGCCTGATGAGGGCCGTATTCAGTTCGGATTCGGTCGAATCTTTAAACAGTGGATTCGGTATATCCTTAATCTCCATCAACAGAAAGTAGAGAATATTACTGTGACATCTAAAAAGTATTAATTATACATATGGTTAACTGTAAATATGAAACTGAAAGCTGCTTAATAAAAGCCGCCCCACAATAAACCCCTTTCTTGCCTTCTCACATGCTGATCAAGATAGTGAGGCGAGGCTTGTTTACATGCAACTGCATCAGCTATTATATAATTTCCACATCTGCGTATGTGTATAATGATGTGAAATGCAAAGTTCATGTCACAACATTGGAAGCTGAGTGAAGGGCAGCTTGACGAGTACAATTGTCTGTAGGTGGCTGTGGCCTGCCACCTGTCAGAGTGGTTATCCAACACACATCCAACAAATGTTGTTCCCTCCTCTGCTGACAGGCGCCAGCTTCTGTCATCAGGACCGAGTCCATCGAAACCGCAGGAAGGTGGCAGTGGTCGTGGTCAAGCTAGCGTCCAGAGGCAAAAGCCTAATGTGGCCACAAAAGGGGAGTGAATTACAAGACGGACGCAGACAGGGCAGCGTTCTGTTAAAGAAAGGACCCCATACTGCTTAACATGAGCCTCCATTATTCTACTTGATGTCTATGTTTAGCTTTAACTGACCAAGTTGGCCTTGCTTCCCCTGACAACACATCACTGGTAGCTACTAATTGATGGTGGTGTCCCTTGTCAAAAGAAGGGAGGCAGTAATAAGAATAAGGGTCATTTCATCGAAATGGGTGTGGGAGCAAATGGATAGAAAACTGACACAAAGGTTGTGCACTGTGTCGACCAGGACCGGATAATGTCTCTGTACTTGGTCTTAAGGGCACAAAGCAGGCGCATTTTGGATGTTTGCAAATCCAATTTCGCTAGTTGCAGCGGGAAAAATGACCACAGCCCCAAGGGCATGGTTCACATAGGTTGTAGTCAGTCATTTAAATAATCACGGAGGCGTTTTGGGCCCCAACAAGCAATCAGAGGGTCTTCTCTCTTTCCCTGTGAAAGCCAGGTGCATCTGAACCCTAGTGGATTGCTGTTTTGACAGTGTTCTTGCCAGGTGAGAACATTTCTCTGCAGAGGAAGAGGATCTCTGTCGGAGCACGGACAGGACTCACAAACAGCTGTTTATGGCTCGCAGCGCTCAGTCTCTTCATCTCTCCCTCTCCCTCATATTGACTGTCCCCTGCCCCCGTTTTTCCCCATTCCCTGGGGGACATAGAATTACGGCTGAAAGTTTTATTTACAACCATGAAAAGCAAGTAGGCCGAGAAACCACACACTCTGTCAGTCCATGATCTCCTCTGCACCGTTTCAGTATCAGCGGGGCTTTGTACTCAGACTTATGTGTTGTGTGTTGTGTGTGTGTGCCCGTGTGTGCACTTCATTCACCTGGTGGGCATTAAAACGGGCCTTTAAAAGAACAGTAAAACACTGTCTTCAGACTTGAGGGTGAAAAACAGATAGATGAATGCATCCAAACCATCACCAGTGTGATGATTACTACTTCTCCTGCAGCCGTTGCAAACTGAATATATATAGATTAAAAAACAACATTGGGACGTTAGCTTGTGCTTTTCAATCCATAGACTAAACAACTCATCAAAATACATTTGCAGATCAATCAATTAACCAAAATCATTGTTGCGGCACTGTATCACATCCCATATTTTCATACACAACGATGAGCCATATAACTGACCATATAAATAACTTGAACTATCTCTTATCACCAGACCATGTCATAATTGTGTTAACATGTAAAAATCACCTTACAATCACACACACCGCCACATCAATTCTATGGAGTGATTGGCTAACACATTACACGCTGCTACGGATTTTTTCCAGATTATTAGTCTTTTTGCCCCTGACTGAACACATGATTAACTGAAATGTGTAATGATTACCCTTTAATTTTCCTTTAATCAGTTCTTGTAAAAAACCAATGAGGTGTAAACTCTGTCAGAGGTTACCCATTACACAACACCACACAGGAGCTCTCCACTTAAAAAGCCCACATGTAGGTTAGCTCTAAAGAGCCAGGTTAGAAACTGAAAGACTGGAATGTACAGGTATACTGTTATTACTAAAACCCAAGCTGAACATGTCGTTACATGAAGATTTTGTCAACCTATGTACAAACACTAATGCGGCTCATTAAAAAGGGACATATTATGGATATATCACTTTTTGAAGGCTCCTTAACATATATTTGGGTGTTTGTCTTGCCTTCTGGCCCCAAAATCTGACAATTGACAAAAAAAATCTGTGATTTACAGGCTCTCTAGGTTGAAATCCATGTGGTTTTACAAACTGTTCCTTCAGTTGTCTGACAATGTTTAGTTTTCAAATTTGCATAATACCTCCCCTACCTGTGAGAACCGGTACTGATAGAAGGGGTGGGGCGGGGCGAGCACAGAGAGATACAGACACACACACACACACACACACACACTAGCTGTCATTGTAGAGACATGGCTGGGCACCGAGGCCTGAGGTAAGGAGAAAGCCGGCCACACTGAGAGGGCTCACGGCCCACAGTTTCAGGGAGCACTGCCATAGAGAGCAGCCCGACCCTGGCAGACAGGAGGCCCCACAGGACAGCACCCCCACTGGTGGACCAAAAGCAACACCCAGTGTGGTAGGCCCCCCAAGAGGAAACACTGGAGCTAAAAACTGAGGGACTAAAACAGTAAAAAGGTATAAAATGAACAAAATAGATAAAATGCTCTTTAGCTCATAAAATTAAGTTAGAAAACAGGTAAGAGTATACAAAAAAAAAGGCGTTAAAGCATGTAATTAAACCATGTAACTAAAATAATATAAAATAAAGATTGAACATGATAAAAAGCCTGACTGAGAGGAATAATGGAAATCAATTGAAAGCCTGGTTGAAAAGGTGAGTCTTGAGCCTCTTCTTAAAAGCATCAACAGTCTCTACAACCCTGAGGTTGTAATATATACCATATATTATGATTAAAAAGGGTCTATATTAATACTGTGAAGGCATCATGGCCTCAGTCATCAGATAAATGTAAACAGTATGTATTCGGAAACTCAGCCTTAAAATGAGCCATCAGAACTTCTGTAACTTTGTGATGTAAGTACAAGGCCGTTGTGCTCACACGGTGTAAAACATAACCTTTAATGCTGAACAGTGAGGTTGTGACTTGAATTTGGTTAACATCCTCAGTGTTTCATACCAGGGCGCTTGAAAAGTTCAAGGTATCATGTACGGGATCATGATATGATTTGCATTTCATTTTCCGTTAAATGTCAAATTAGGCCCGTTATGTAGTATGACACTGTCACTAGTAGTTGCATTGGGGGTGCTAATTGCACTACTGCACCCTCTGGCAAGTGTCAACAGCCACTCCAGTGGGAACGGGAGGGAAATGAGAAAGAGGCCTCCTGCAGCCATCTGGCAGTTCCTCAGGATCAAGTCCTATTATGTCAGAAAGTCAGAGATGATTTGGAACATATGAACAGGATCTGAATGAAGAACTTTCCACAAAGGACGAGAGACAATAAACATGCCTCGCAGTTTCCACTCATGTCCAAAGACATTAAACATGGTTAAACGCATTTTTGTCACTGGCTTCGCTTCAGCATGGCAGGGCCTGTCAGAAACTAAGCCTTAATGAATTAATTAAGAGGAACAAAATTGGAAAAATAAAACTTAATTAAACATGCTTATCCATTTGGCCAGAAAACTAGAAACTTGACGCCAAGTAGCCTAAAGACCAAACTGTGTGGTGTTTTGTGGGATTTATGAGGGAGCTCAGCCAGAGTCCTGTTTTATTTCAATTCCATAGCATGTCAACCTACTGAAGACATCCTCTTAGCATACCAGAGAAATGAAGAGGGCTTGGGAACATTTGGCCCCGACACCTACAATTTAACTTACACACACTTACATTATGAGACAAAAAGGGAAGAAAAAAAAAGAAATAAGTGATAGAGACCATCCCTGATCCTTATCAGAGCATTCAACATCTTTTGACAAGCAGCTCTTTTTATCGAAAGGTCAAAACCATTTCAGATCTAAAGGCAGGAAAATGTATGAGTAATTCTTTTTCCCTCTCAACAAGTGCCAAAAATATAACTGAATGAGGCAGCGCTGCAATTCCTCCTATGATTTCATGTAATCTGCACCATTGTATTCAAATGCAAATACCCTGTACACAGTGGAGTGGGGAAACTGTTGTTCCAGGGTGGAAGGATTACATGACTGAGATGAGTAGATACATGTTGTTGTCTGGAGCTGAAATAGCTGTGTGAATGAGCAGATATTTGACATTATTGCCCTTTGTAGACCTGATATTAACAGTGATCCAGTCCCAAGTGATCAACTCAGAGTACATCAATCTGTACCTGGGTTTAAAACGTGTCTCCAGTGACAACTTGATTGGATCTCACTCCACTTTATATGCAAATAAACTGGTATGCGTGATTGCCGGGTGCACGTGTGTGTGTGCGTGTGTGTGTGCGTGCATGTGTGAGTGAGTGAGATGGAGTGAATCAGTGCGCAGTGCACTCTACAGTAAAAAAAAAAAAGATGTCAGCTATTTGAAACAGTAAAATATTTTTGGGTTATTCATAATGGTGCTCGTTAGACTAATTAGATGGGATGTGAGTAGAGCAGGAAGTCCATCAATAAGGAAGTATTCCAGTTCACACTGCTAAAAGAATGTGGCCACATGTGGCTCCAAATGTGCCAAGTGATTGGATCTCAGATGTGTCTTTAATGTGTCTTGGGTGCGTTTGCAGCCGTACTTAGAGCTGACCACTTCTGATCAGATCACCAGAGACGGATGTTAATACCACGACTGAGGTTCAAAACACAGATGGTATTTAATACACCTCAGTTTTTCTCTGCTAATGAGATTGCAAGTTTCATCAAGGCAGTTCTCACAGCTCTGCACCAGTCCAGAGGTGGGGAAAACAGACCTGAAGCTTCTGGTAACCAACAAAACTGAAAGGAACAATAATGCGCTTCAGGCAGTTTAATCAGTTAGTGGTTAACTATAAACCATCACTTCAGGTGGTAGAATGAGCCGTCCATTCAAAGTTAATGTAGACATCGACAACAATCACAGATTAATGCACAAAGCCCAATTTCAGAATCTATAATCAGCCAATCAGAGGAGAGCATCAGACACTGACACAAAATGTCCTGCTCTTGCTCGACATCCAAAGAAAAGCACGAGATAGAAGATGTTACACAATACAGAGTTGTTTTTTCCAGGGTTGAAAATCCTACCAGTGGTATGAAACTGAAATGACTTCAACTGATTCAAAAACTTTGTAGGCAGACAAACAAACAGTCTAAATGTGGATGGCTGGGAAGTGAATTTCGTTGAAATGAAAGAGGGGAACAAAAGAACAGCATAGTTCAGTCCTTGAGTCAGAGAGCAGCTCTTGATGGCCCAACCACTTGCAAATGAGTTGTTCATACAGTAATGACAGGGTAATTCTGTAGACATCACTGTGACATTTCAAGAAGAGAAAACATATGAAAATGCCCAATTAGAGTCCTATAAGCAGCGAGGAAGATAACTGCCTTCATGAGCTTTGACTCAGGTACGTTGTTGTGACGAATAAATCAATCATTTTACCCCAGTCGGCTCCGCGCAGGCACAGCCCATCATATCACATCACGTTTCTGTTCACGTGCCAGTTTCCTGCAGGCAGAGTTCGCCGGTGACTGAGGAAAGAATTCTACCGCTGCACACCATACCAGGATGCATAGGAAGGAAATAAAAACCTGACGTTTAAAGCATGAGAAGCCCAGAGAGAGACAGTTTTGAAGCTCGGTTTCCTGATCAGGACTAACAGTATGGGATAAAAAAAAAATTGAGATCTTAAGTCATCCCAAATGAAATTCTGCTGCCAAATATTCAAATTTTATATCACTGCAGTAATTTAACGCGATTACATTTTCTATTCAAGTAGAAATAGCGGACAGCGCCGCAATGGCTTTTAAGGCCGATGGGCCATTGGCTTTGACAGTGAGGAGGGACACTATTAACAGTGTTGACAACTAGTTCATCAGTATTCATTGTGTAGGCATCTGGCTTTGGAAAAGAATAGTGTAACTCTCAGTTCTTATTCCGTAGTAATAGTTCATCAACTCTGTGCAGCCACACACATATTAACTAGGTCCACATGTGTTTTATCAGAATATCTTAGCACCTGTTTGCACATGTACTTGGGGATTACATTTTTTTTAGATTAGTGATATGTATTAAAATGCTAGGACATGTAATGTGTAATTACCTATTAGGCCAGACGTGAGGGGGTTAAGTTCACAGTTAGATTTTATACTGATTCTTTTTACAACTTCATACTACACACAAAGGCGTAAAATAATGGATCTGTAATGCCAGGGTTGCTCACAGTGGGTAGGCCAGTGATTTGCACTGCTGCCATCAGCGTATGAGTGTTCCCGCAAGTGACTGAGTCGGAAGTAGAGTGCTGTAGTCTTTTCAGAGCTATATGAATGCAGTTCATTTGTAATCTACCAGTGAGACAAATACATCATCATCTTCACGGGCTCTAATTCATTTTTAAATGTCTTGTCGGACCAACAGTTCTATTCAGTTTGTTATCACATCAATGCAACAAAGCGGTGCATCAATCGCCCAATTTGAGAAGCTGAAAGCGGTAAATATTCAGCATTTAGTCCGTGTTGTCTACTCGACATTACTGATTAGTCTTGGTTACCTACTCTTACGCATTATTTCATTTGGAAGAGGCTGCAGCAAAGATAATAAAGCAAGTGGCCTTTTTCATTAATGAATAATGAATCCAACATTTGTAGCTGCCAGACGCTCAAAGAGTTTCAAATAATGTTCAAATTGAATAGGCAACCTCCCCACCGTCTCGGTAATACAGTCCCACGGTCACCATAGAGACGTGAAATCTTCAAAGCGAGGAAAAAAAAAACGGGGAATGTTCAGATTTAAATATAAAGACATTGAGACCATGCGGTGATAAATATACCTAGAGGAATTACACAGCTACACTAACGGTAATGCTTTTTGACATACATTCAGTTTTCATTTCACCACACTCATGTCAAATCACCGTTAAAAGAGCACACTCTGGGACATATAGGCTTGAGATTGGTCGTATTTATAGTCTTTCATTTTAAAAAAGTGGCCTCGAACTGCATTTGGTTTCTTTAAAATATCCCCTTTGTGAATGGTTCGCTTCACCTACAGCCAGCTGTAACGCTGCCATCCGAAAGCTTTCAGTGTACAGTATTCTCAACGGCTCTGCGTGGTCCAAATCAGTCACCGACTTCGCTGTATATGTACACTATATAAAATCCAGCAGCCAAACATTATGGATAAGCAACGGCAGGTTTAATTTGAATCGACCGGTTTCTATTTTACCTCTAGTAAAATAAGATTGTGCCGATATCTGTCCGAACTGAATGTAATGAATCATCTAAAAAGGTTTTTATCAAGATTATTACAATATGAAGGAGTCCATTTTAATTTACATCTTCCCCTCCTTGCGAGGCCAACAATGCCCTCCCGCAGCCAAAATACTGTCCAGTAGAAATAATGGAATAATAAAAGTGTTTACAACTATTCTATCATACTTAATCATATTAGAATGTATTGTATTGCATGGAGGCAGGCCTGAATTGATTTGCACTGAGTCACCAAGTACAGATTTTGATTTGTATAAAAGATGTTTACTCAGCCGGTGTTAGACGTACAGACACAGTGACACTTTCTAACATGGCTGGGTACAAACGTGTTTGACTGAGACGCACAGTTTTGCTCCACATTACATGAAATCAAAGACCAGAGCCGCGGTTCCCTCGTGTGGGCTTCGCTAATTAGTTATTCATGCTTATAAAATGTTGATTAATTGAACCGTCCTTTGCCACAGAAATAACACACAATACTAATATAGGGCGACTTTTTCCCTTTCCTCAATTAGTTATTATTGGGTTATTTCATACAGCAAGTCATTACGGTCTGTCTAAAAACCTATTCATTTCATTTCTTGTGGAAAAATAAAAGTCAATAACAGTAAATGAGGGAAAAATGACTCCGGCTCTGTAGCGCATTTGCAGCCAAGAGAAAAGACAGCATATTGATGCTTTTTACCTGTTATTTAGTTTTGACCCACAATTCCCAAATGTAAGAGAGCCTTGAGGATGGGAAACAAACAAAGTACAGAAACCCAGCTGTAGAACTAAGGGTTAGTTCAGAGTAGAGCTGAGGGGGATGTCCTGAGCTGAGAGGAGAGGATCTGTGGGGAAGGAAGACATGACCAAAGCCGAAACCTTGTGACGCTCCCTTTCCAGCGGGGGCCTCGGCATAAAAGTGGCAGAAAAGAAGGGATTTGAATTGAAACACAGCGCCGGCGTTACATTAGTGCACGAACACAGCAGGGCTGATGTGATATATGCAAAGAGAAGAAGGAACGTTCTGATCTGACAGAGGCTCCGCTGGCGTACGTCTGGATGCATAAATGCGTAAAGCCATTGTGAGCATTGTTGAAAATCAGAGAGTCTCACTTCTCTTTGTATCCAAATTAGGGGATTTATTTTTTTTTTTTAATCAAAATCCAGCACCTTGCTTTTCCAGGTTTACAATCCACTGGATTAGCTAAACATACAGGTTCAAATCCACCTTATTAATTAATTCATCCACCTCTGAATTCCAAGGATTCAAAGGTTTAGCTGTCGCATGAGGAGGCAAATGCATCGTGCCATGTTCAACCAGAGAGAAAAAGACTGAGAATAAAAGAGATATATAAAGGAGGAATATAAAAGATGCAAAAAATTCACCTATAGGTAAAAAAATAATAATAATACAATAAAACCTTGTCAATCCACTTCATTGCTTCGTTGTTGAAACTTTAGTGTGTACAAAGGACAAAGCACTCGACAAGACCCCATTGAGGCGATGCAGAGGACTGAGTTCATCCGCATGGTGTGATGAAGGAACATGTCAGAGTCTGTCGGTGTTGGACTGGTGATCACAGTGGTATTTACCTTGAAATAAAGGCTGGGACAGTCTATTGCTAGAGTACTGAGGATCATTCATAATCCTACCGGCTGTGGCTGTCCTTCCTCTGGTGTATAGGTCCTACAGAGTGGAGATAACATGCCCCCCCTCTCTGTATAAGGCTCTATAGTAGTTTCTAGACCATTTGCTGATGCCTCCTTTTATAGGATGTTTCCCACAGTGTCAGGTTAGACACCTGGTTGGTCACAGCAGGTGAAGGAAACGCTGATATTGTTTATTGCTGGTGAGTCACACACACATGGCATTGTTGCTTCTGCCTTCGCCTCCATTGTTTGTCTTCTCTCTGCCATTTGATTTAGTTCCCGCCTCTGTCTTTCAGTTTATATAAATACAACCCGCCATAACTCAAGATCCTCCTCTCAGTCGTACACTCAATAATCCACCATTGCATTCAGCTCAGCGGAAAGTAGTCAAAAAGTCTGCTTGACGAGCCATTAAATGTTGCTAGATGATGCAATACGCTAATTAGCTAATTACTGATTTCCTAATTAGCGTATTCATGGCGTCATTGTAATGTTTGCTTCCTGCTCAGCATCACCCGGTTTCAGCCCTTCATGTGTGCTTCTCTTCTCTCTGCGCTCATATATACAGCACATTTAACATAGCTCAGTTCTCAATAAAGCTGGTCTCATTTACCATGTTACTTAGACAGCAGCACAAGTATGAAGTAGAGGCCGGCTCACAGCCCATTCAGATAGGATGCAGTCACTTTCGAGCCATTTCCAAGCTGCTGCTGAAAGAAATATAAAAAAAAAAAAAAAAAAATTATAACGGCCAGAATGTCTGTCTCATTTTGTCTCTCATACAGAGCACAGCCTACGTCTGGGTTACAAACTGCTGCTCCTCCTCTCTGCCTCTCACTGAACAGAGCGGACACAGAGAGAGGTGTGCCTCTCGCTCGCGGGGCAGCACTGGCGACTCTCTTCAACGGAAAGTAGCTAAGGTTTGTTCAAGATTTGTGGCCTGGTGCTTTAAATAAATAAGTAACTAAGCTGTTGAAAGGGTCTGGAAAGACAAAACTGCTGTGAAGCTGCTGTTAACGCGACGAATTATTATCAAAAGGGCAGCGACCAGTGGGAAAGGTCCAACACTTGGGTTGACCTATGGTGTAAACTGATCAGTTCACATATATCTGGGTACAGCTGGGGTGCATTCAGAAACCAAAAAAGTTTGAAGAAATTCATCTGTTTATTTATTTATTCATTTTTTCTTGTTGAATTGGCTGCCAATCAAGAATGATATCCAGATGGCACGGACGTAAAAGTAAGCATTTCAAAATAAAAGTCAAAGGATATTGTGAACGTTCTACAGGTGTGACACCTTAAGTGGTAATGTATGTCAGTTTAACCTGAAATGAGCATGTAGCTCAGGACTTTGGTCTGTCCAGCCATCAAACGGGTGAAGATATAAATGGAAGGTTCAAACCCTGGTCAAGATGACTCAGTTGTATCTATTGAGTCATTCTGACTTATTCATTTAGCTGGCGGCCACTTTCTGTGTTTACTTTCACATTAGACTCAGTGACAGGCATCTGAAACGATTCATGTAGAAACCACGTCTGTTTGAAGAGCTCTATAATGGACCTGCAGCATAGTCTGATATGATATTTTGTAGTGGTAGTAGTTTCCACACATCTCTACAGTGGTGGTGGCCAGTGCAAAGTTAACGTGATCTACAGAGTCAGAACAGCCACAACTGTAGATCTGTGCCCTGTAGAAATATAATAATGGCCTTGGCGCTGTTCCTTATCACATACTGACCTCTGATTTTCAGTTTCTGAAATTGTTTACCAAATAATGTGTGCAATTTTACCAGGTGTCATACAGGTGTGGGGGTCAGCTGTAGGGGGGACAGTGTAGTAAAGTATGTCTGAAACTACTGAGGCTTTAGAGGTTTAGTCCAGAGAGAGTTCAGACTGAGAGAAAGAGGAAATGCATACATGAAAATAGGAGGAGAAAGAGGGCGTGAGAGGTGGATGAACCTCTTCACACCATGTTGTGACTCCGTCCTTTATTCTAGAGTGGATTTTTGATTTCACAGCAGACAATCACCAAAACTCTAAGACTTAAAAAACAAACAAACAAACTGTAATCTGAGCACAGTTATGTACTTGTCAAGCTGATATCAACCCACTGATGTTTAGCTGGGCCGCATGTTGCCTAGCAACGCAGCAGCAGAAATTTCAAGGCACAGGAACTTTTGTTTCGATGATACTTATAACAAAGAAACATTATTAAGTATTACTTCTCCTCCTACGACACACTTGATCATACGAATGTCATCATCCGAGGAGATGGTTAATGAGTTTGTCGCTGCATGTACTGCTCATGTGTTACTGTTAGAACATGTCTAATGGATGACACTGTGGTCTGATGCTCCATTACCCCAACTGAATGTGGTATTATCCCTTAAATGATACATGTGTCCTAACAAGGGGAAAAAAAACACTTTCCTCCCTCATTTATTTATGTTTGGTTTTTTATGTTCCACACATGTGAAAGGGAACTTATTGCGCAGCACATGATATATACACAGAGAGAGGGAGGGTGTGGGGAGACCCCGCTGTTCTTAATGTGGCCATCCATCACCTGCATAAATCACAATCATCATAAATCATAACCCTCAAGCACAGATAAGCACGCATGTGCATGCAGTTACATAAATATGCTCGCACACACCCAGGCATTTCATTAGGGACATGCTGGGTATGTTCCCGACCACAGCTTGGTGGATGGGATTTCCTTTGGGAAATTTTGGATCTCTACCTTTAGACCACAGTGTGCATCTCATGCGTAATGCATACATGCACGGAATCGCTCTCTGTTTGACTTCAAATGGTGTTCTCTCCGAGCAGAACAGTCTCACAAGCCCGTTTAGATGTAGGTCAGTATCGCCTCGCTTCTAATGAAGTGCGTTTTGTGTGCTGAGAGGAGAGGATGGTGTAGGAGGGTAAACACGCTTAGGCTCAATTCAACATTAACTGGAGAGACAAAACATTCTAACATCTTCAAATTAGGTATGAAAAAACAAAAAGTAATTTGAGGTGACACAACATGCATAAATCTGAAGGTAGAATTTCCTCCAGCTCAGTGGAGGCGGTTTCTCCTGCTAGCTGCCATGACAAATTTAGTCATCTGATGATGTCATTTACTTTCATATGCATATCAATCTGGATGTGACAGAAGTAAAAGGTAGTGACTGGTGTTCAGCTGCTGTTAGATTACATGCAGGCTGTAATGATACAGTAGTGCTGTGCGATATGGACATTTTATATCCCGATTTAGTATTTTTTCTTAAAGGGTTTTTCCTGCATAGAGAATTTTTCTCAGGCTTTTTGTGCATTTATTTTGAAAGGACAGCTGGAGAGAGACAGGGATGAGGGAGAGAGAGAGGTGGAACACGCAGCAAAGGGGTTGCCGGCGGGAATCGAACTCAAGGTCACTGCAGCGGGCGGTGCTCTACCAAGTATACGACGCTCGCGGCTCAGCGTATTTAATCAGAGATTCTATCCAGTGTTTCAGTGACGGTGAGCGGCCTGCTGCTGCTTCATTAATGCCACAGAGTTCAGAGTTGGAACAGACGCATAGTCTCAGTCACCTGTTACTGTTACCATACCAACAAGCTGACGTGTCCTTTTTAGTTTATAACCTCCTCTCCTTCAGCTCCTGTTCTTCACTACACGTTGTTCTGTTGTCAATAAACACACATGGAGATGATGCTGCAACCCAACTACACAGCTGTTAAATGATTGGCTGTTTGTCTGTCACTCGTAGCGTCCAGGGATGATTCAATGTCCCACATCCTTGAGTTTTACACTTCTGACTTGTATCAGCGGAACAAACATGTCCGACCTGTAGTAACGTTATTGTTGGTTAGCAGTGTTAGCTGCTAATACTAGCAACAGAGCTAACCCAGTACTCCACATGTTAATTACAACATCAACAACAGAGGGTTATTATCCTACAGTAGACATTTTTATATCGCAATACGATATATATCATATCACAGCACTCCTACAGTATAGTGTAGTTGATATTCAACACATTTCTGTCACTGCAAAGTTTGCATTTTTTTAAGTCATGGAGCTTGGCTCAAGGCAAGAAAGGCTATCTGGCCCCCACAACTACCTGCTATAACTGATGAATAACTTTCATCACAACAAAGTAAGAAAATAACACAAATGACATGAAAATCAGTAACTGCCACCATCGCCACGTCAATGTAAGAACAGTATTCAAGCGTCATTCATTCATTCATCCATTTCATATACAGCTCATCCTCTCTAGGGTCACGGTGAGCTGGAGCCTATCTCAGCTGACTTAGGGGCGAGAGGCGGGGTACACCCCGGACAGGTCGCCAGTCTATATTCAAGCGTCAAACTCACATTTAATTTTCCATCGTAAAGTTATCATTTAGTGATCATGTCCCGTTCACATGGACCATGACCCAAGTTTCCAGACATGTGAAAACTGAATTTACACATCAAGTGTTACATGAGGCAGCATTAGCAAGTAAACAAGCAAATTACCCACATTTATCATCTCTGTGCAGGATCAGAGTGAGTCTGAAAAGTCTGAGAACGAATATTGTCGAGCGGCTCTGCACCTATCAAGGTGAACGTATTTTATGCTGGAGATAAGGTTGCGAAAAACAGAACTTCTCCTTTAATTGTGAAAACAAAATGAGAAGCCTTTAATGAGTGACTGAGTGAGAGAGCTTAGGAGAAAGTATCTATTTTGCAGAGATCAAGAGCTTATACAGGCGTCAGCACCCCAGCAAGGCTTTCCTTTTATGTGTGTTGTTTTCCTTTACACAGAAATAAGCCCAGTGTTTTAATCTGTCCTTTGTCTGGATCCTACGTAGCGATTAGAGTTTGATCCATGTCAGTCATGATCTCATTTGACGGTTTGTGTGGATATAACGCAGACGCATCCATGAACACAGCTGCACTCGTACACACAGACCTTGTTATGTTAATAATTTCTAGCGACCGAAGTGGGGGTGCAGACGGCGTTCCACTGGTCTCATTAACTTTCACTTTTCAGAAAGAGAGAATCAACTTGACACATCCGGCCTAGTTCCTATTGTCTGCCTCTTTTCCCGGTCTTTAGGGAAACGAGGGAACATGCAACTTCACACAGAGAGGGTGGGGAGGTAGAACAGGGTAATTGGAGCCGTGAGAGGAGTAAGAGGCTTCTGATCCCTCTGAGAGTGGCTGGCATATGTCTGCGTTACTTCCAGCTGTCCTGACTGAAAGCAAACTAATTACATCATGTTTGTATCCTGCTAATTAGTGTCCTAATTAAAAGCACATAGAGGCATTAGAAAGGGGGGGGGTGGATGATAGTAGAGACTGCTCCGGACATTTGTTCTTAAAAAGACCAGGGCTTCGTCTTAGAAGTAGTTTTCTTTTAGAATAAGAACAGAGCAGGGGAGCAGCGTTTATATCTGTTTGCCTTTCAATTAAGGTTGTTAGTGTTGTTAGCGATGATATCAAAGCAGGGAAAGTATAGACTCTGTAAAGGCTCTATAGAGTTCAGCTTTTAGTTTTCAGAGTCTTACAAAGTGGGTTGTCTTATTGACTTATTTTTACTTGTATAAAGCATGAGGCATATATAGTATAAAGTAAGATTTCCATGTCCTTTTTGATTATTAAATCAGTTTGAGGTTCCATATCAATAGTGTGAAAAAGTATTAAAGCTCTCAGTGCACAGTGTAATGTGTTGGGGCCTAAAAGCAGATAAAACAGTGAGGGAAGAAAGAGGGGTGTAAACACAGCACACCGCTGTCGTCCTCACTCCTGTGTATTAACTGTGAACTGTTAAATGATATACAGTATCATTATATCTCAGTGACAGGCTCAAAGACAAGCAATGATAAAACAACAGTAGGCTAGATGTGACGGAGTTGGCCAGAAATTCTTCACCGACATGAACGTATAAAACTCAGTCTTTCACTCATAGTGGAAACAATCATAAAAGAATAAGCACATGTCGCTACATTTATAGTGTTTCTGTGTGGTAATAACTTTAAAATGGGCAAAATAGTGAGGGAAGTCTTGTGTATTAAGTTGGGGAGAAAAGCCGGGGCTTCGTCCTACTGGAGCCTTAAGGCATTACTAACAAATCAACACACAATCAACCGGGACAAACAATGTAACTTAGTTGTATCACCTGAAATAATAACTTCACCAGCACAACCAGAATTCAAATTAAACAATGCAGTACAGTGTGAAAATCAATACGCAAAATATATTCAAACACCCCGAGGAATTAATTCAATTGTTTCTAGAAAATTTTATTATTTTCAAATTCTTAAGCACCACAAATGCTCACAGCGTGTTCAGACACCAAGCCTTGAAACAAGCTGTCCAGACTTCTGTAACGTTGTGATGTCACAATAAAGCCGTTCCTGTGCTCAGAAATGAACCCTGCCCTACCTGTTTACCTGAAAACTGCTATACTTAGATCATTCTAAAAACAGTGGCCCAACAAACTGTTGTTCCTAGAGCCCCAGAGAGAAGTCTGAGATGTACAATTATATTCAGATGGTTTATGGTTCTTAGAAGCACAAACACACTTTCTTATGGATCAACACTGCAAACACAAGACAGGGAAAGTGCCTTGAAACAATAACTGACTCTTAATTACATCATCTTCATGCTGTCTTTTTCTGCAGTAGCAGTTATTGTCTCAGTGCCACCAGCTGTTTATCTTGATGGTCTGATCTTCTTCTAATTAAAAACAAAGTAATGATAAAATGCATCCATTCAGTCATTTTGCCCTTTCTTTGATCATTTCTGCAAATATTAATGGAGACCTGTCATACTGTTTGCCTACTGTTCCATCTATTACCTTTTCTCAGAATAATGGTTGCATTTTGTACTCAGCCGAAAGCCGAGGCTTTTATTTGGTAGTTTGGCCTTTGGTAGAAACGCAGATTCTTATTTTACTAAACAGACAAACAGCTGAGAATCCGCACTAGTAACAATTCACAGTCACTTTTGCTAGAAATGCACCTTATTTAATAGATTTTTTTAATGAAAAAACAACCCCGCTAAACTACTTTGTCAGAAGAGTGATCTTCAGCTGAGTGTTTGATGTATGATGGCCCTCCATGTGCACTGATACAGCCTTTGTACTATATCATGAGCTTTCAAGGGCGTTCTTTATGTTTTCAAAGCGATGCACGCCACTAGAGGGGACAATCCTGGACTTAGGAGCCAACTTCTCTCAGGATTTCATCACGGCCTGCTGCCCCTGTGACAGTGCGTTAGGGAACAAACTAGGAGGAAACGTCAGCCAAGTCATCTCCGAGTGTCACTGCAAAGTTGCCCAGCACAACTGCGAGCGTTTTTTTTTTTTCTTTCTGCACTTGAGCATTTTCCAATAAGTAAAAAGCTCAAGCGTGTGGAAAGACAGCATAGAAATCCCTCTTTTTTTATGTTGCATGTGCAAATGTAACACTCGCGGGTAGATTATTATGTGGTGATACGATCCACAAGGGACAGTTGGTGTTTGTCCCAGAGGTAAATGAATCCTTTTTTTCTCTCCAAAATTATAAGTCTGACTTAGATCTTCAAGATGTGTCTTGACAGCTATTGGCTTGTCACTGGACATCACATTAGCTCTGGCATTTTATATGCCTGGAATGTGCTGTCCTCTGAGGCAGTGACAGAGGTTTCTCTGTGATCCTGAGCAGAATTAATAACCAACAGCTACATCTCCACCACACGCTGCCATCCTGTATCAGTGGGAAGGAAGGAAGGAAGGGCTCCTGACCAGAACGTCCGCCAAGTTCATCCCGGGTCATCGTCAGCTGGGTTGTAACTGGAGGACGTTACCTTGGCCTCGCTGATGGAGAAGAACTACTTCTGTGATTTTTTTTTTTTTTTTTTCCCTATCATGGATGTGGTGCCAGCATTTTCAGAGCTTTCCACAGCCGGGCGGAGGAGGACAGCTGTGCCTTCAAATATGTGCTGCAATATTGCTCTTGTTGTGAAATGCGACTCTAGTGTCGCCCCCAGAAACCAATATTGGAGAAACAGCAGCAGAGGATTTTACTCCCCTTCCTGCAACTGGAAAATTCCAGTACTGAGGAAGTGCAGAGGTTCCTCGTCTTCACTGCGGGGTGGCAGTTTGTCACCACGTATGTAGAGAGCGGTCAGTCTTACGCACCACAAGCAGAAGTGATGAGGTCTGGTTGGGAAGAGTGTGTCGACAAAAACATCTTAAGCCACCAAGTCCTTTAATGCAAAGTGATGAATAAAAGAAAACAAACAACAAAAAAAACATCTCCAGCTCATGGCTGAAAGCCATCAAATCACTAATGGCTATTTGCAATGCAAGTGTTTGGAAAGGTGTGAGTAGCAGAGTGAATAACAATGCTCCTCATTCAGCCGAGCACTTGAATAAAATCATGTTGGAGAAGCGTAATGAGTTTCTGCGAACAACAGCTCAGATGTCTGTGAGGCAACAACATGTGAGCTGTGCTAAAGAGGAGCAGGACACAAGGATAATGAGCTGAAGTGATTGGTTAACATGTGAAAACAGCCAGCTTTAACCGACACATAACGACACACTGGGCCACGGAGCAGACGGCCTTCAACCACTGTCTTACTCCTGCAGTCACTCACCTGCACAACTTATAACTGTCAGAGATTGAGAACAGATGCTAAAATAAGACTACATTAAAGGGCTGATGGGGTGCTTGGTGTAGAAGCGGTGATCGCTGGTTCAATTCCTGACCAAGACTATCTTTACCACATGTCATTCCCCCAGTCTCTCACACTGTCCTATCTACTAAAAGGCTTTAAAAATATATATAAAAAAGGGTAACATATGTATATATAGAGACATTTGTACAAGTTGTCATGTTATGCATATATATTAGTGGATTCCATGCATCTCTTACTTCCAGTTATCACCAGATAAACAACACTGTCAAGGACAGCCCACGCTTCATTACTTGTTGCAATTGAGCGAAACATGTCTGTAATATCCACAGTGTAATCTGTGTAATCACAAAAAATTAAGCGGGGAGATGATCGACTCATTTCTTCGTTGATCTTTTTTTTTTTCTCTCCCACCTGACATGTGAGGGTGTGGAGGAGCTGTATGCCTCTGCATCTCTTGTGGCTCTTGCATCAGAGCTGACATTAATGTGCATGTGTTCAGAGCACAGCTTGAGCCTCTGCCGCGAGTTGTTCCTGTTTTTTTTCCTTCTTCTTCTTCTTCTTCTTCTTTTTTTTCGTGCACTGCTGAAATTGTCTAAGGTATGACAATTTGTGCAGCTGTCTTTACTTCCTCACTCGCACCCACCTGAGAGGTAGATAAAGTGTTGAGTGAAGACTTGTCAGCCTGTTTGATAACATTTAAATCAAAGTTCTGCTCAGGGCGTACTCGTCTGAGCCCCGTGTTACAGAGATCCGCCTCACACTGACAACAATCTCAGCTTGAGCAGCAAAAAAAAGTTGAGCCGGGATAATTTCCGAGCGAGAAAACTGGCAAAACTCAATAGTGTTTATGTTAATAAGGCATCGTGGATTTACCTGTGGCCAAGTGGTGAAATATCCTGTTTTTGAGGTTTAGTCATAAAGTGGAGAACTCAAGAGCGCAAAAACCCTCAGAGGGAAACTTGGATGACTGTGCCTCTGCCTCTCTTTTTACTGTCAGGATCAGTTTATAGCTGCATTTGCATGAGGAGGACATTGTCAAAAACACTTAGTAATTTGTAACAGCATCTCAACGAGCTGGACTTGACCGGTGGGACAGCGCTGACATTTAAAGGTCTTGAATTATTCACTTGTTATGATTTCTAATTTACTACTCTGCTGATGGAAACATGCTATGTGACGTGACAGAGTGTGTTTATTTCCACTATGTACCGAATACTATCAAACTAGTCTGTTTACTACTTGATGTATGGGCATGGTCATACTTTTACAGTATTTGGGACTTGAGGGGCCTTCCCCTCAGTTATTCAATAAGCCTATTATGTGAATGAAGAAAAGGCCTTTTATATCAAATATCTCTAAATACATGAACAATACAATATCCCATAATAATACCACGTAATTACCGACATTTGGATCGGTAATTGAGATTTCAGTCGTAGCAAAACAATACATGAGGAAAAGTGAGGGAATGTGCAGGTAGGCAGGTTGAATTCAAGTTTTTCCCGTTTGATTATTTCAACGTTAATTAAGATTTTCATAATGAACACTTACGAGAGTTCTGCAGGTTCATTTAAACCGTGGGAGACACTGAGGGAGTCTGTCCACCTCAGCCTTCTGAGCTATCTGGAAGCACATGAGATTTCATCATCTGCTTAATTGCTTACCCTAATTTGCTTTACTGGCACTGTCACAGCCCCATTGTACTGTTATCAAATCACTGGGCACTGTAATTAACTTTACATTGTAACCACCACCTCTGTTACTGGCACAGAGCAGCTGTTAAATGGCTTTCACTTTAATGTCTTTGTTTTTTGTGTGTGTGTTTTTTTCTCTTTCCTTACAGAATGAATACACATGTCCACGCCCCCTACCTGGTGCCTGGCTGGGAGATGTGCCTACCATCCATTAACCCCACTGAAAAAGTAACTGCTTCGGATGGTTGCAGAAAAACCACAGAGAAACAGGGATACGCAGGAGAGGGGACACGTGAAGACGACCCATCAGGATCCTACTCCCATCACTCACGCCACCCCCAAGAATACATTTCAAACGGTCCTCCACGCAAACAAGGACAGCCACGGACCGAGGAAAAGAGGAGATACTGCTGTCTTTTTCTTTTTCTTAATACGATTTTATAACGTGCTTTTTTTTGGCCTGTGGTCACCGGTCATCAGCTTTGTCGCATTTCTTCACGCTTTCATCACACACCTTCAACGCCGACGTCGATCGTTGTGGAAATGCGGTCCTATGGTGAGCAGCGGAAGAAGACTCATGAGCGCTGATGGATGGATATAACCAACACAGGGAAGCGTCGAGACTGCAATAGCTTATTGTCTCCATGAGGACAACGTGGCATCGTTTGAATCCCCCCCCCCTTCCCCCCACACAGGCAAAGGACTGTACAAAAATCCAAGAGGCTTTAAAAAGTGTAAACTGAGCAATGAATCATTAATGAACAAGTAGCTTTGACCGCTCTGCTAACACAGCTGTGTTTAATTTAAAGTGAGTTTGCATAATTCGGTTCCATACGAAGCATCATGTTCTCATCTTTCAGTATTTTTATTTTTTTTTTCTAAAGAGACAAATCAAAAGACGATGTAAATGTGCCTCACCGGAGCGGAAAAGTGATGAGATGACTCACTGATTTTTCGTGCACCTGTCGGTAAAGAATCAGGCGGAAATCAAGTCAGCAGCTGGAAGATTGTTTGAAGCATGTGAAAATGTTGCCAGAGGAAAGCAAACTATCCTCCAGCCAACGACTTTTGGTGACGTTTCCTTTCGTTCCGTTTGTTCGTTTTGCTCTTTTTAAACGTTTTTTTTCTAAAGTCGGACGACAGAAACCAATCAGAGACAAAAGAGGGAAAAAATGAAAAAGCTCCTATCAAGGCTAAAAAAATGTACTTTTCTGCAATTGTAATGTTGTTAATGTTGTACTTTATGAATATGTGTTCCTGCCATTCTCAACACCAAAGAGCCAAATGGAGCACTTTTTGGCATTTGGCTCTCCCAACCGCGGGTTGTAACAGGTCCAGGATTTGTTCTCTTAAAGGTACTTCATGTAAGAATGGGAAGTCATTTCCACATCAATCACAGATAATCTAAATCTAACTGAAGAAACAAGACTGTCTCGGTTGCCTGTAATAGTGTGTGGACTGATTCCTATTTAAAGGACTTGGGATGTGATGTTTGGACTCTTGGGTGCCTTTCCCTAATGCCTATCTTCCGCTCTACAGTGTGAACCGCCGGTCAACATTGACTTCTAAAGCCCACTAATGTCCACGAAGCTGCACAAAACAAGAATAAAGTCCAGCGCTCCTCAGCCCACTGTTATCACAAGTTTATAACAGATGGTTCAGGATGGTCGTCATCTCAGCCCACTGTCATTCAGTGCAGTAGCATCAGTGCGTGTGTTTTTCAAAGCCAGACCTCCCTGCTTTGTTTTAGCGCAGTGATGCTGAGTCTGAAGTAACAACAGCATTAAAGGAGAAGTTCCGTTTTTTGCAACCTGGACCTTATTTCTAGCATAAAATACGTTAATTTACTCACTCGAACAACTTTGGTGTTCTACGTATATCCATATAATGGGAGTTGCTGGGGACACCACGCCTTTGCCCCAGCAACTCCCGTTATATGGATATACATAGATCGCGAGTGGATCTAAATATCTTCCGAAGGACTCCAAGTTACACCAAAGTTGTTCGGGTGAGTAAATGAACATATTTTATGCTAGAAATAAGGTCCTGGTTGCAAAAAACGGAACTTCTCCTTTAAGTTTAGTTATACCTTTAG
Organism: Selene dorsalis; assembly: GCA_900303245.1. Classification (NCBI taxonomy): domain Eukaryota; kingdom Metazoa; phylum Chordata; class Actinopteri; order Carangiformes; family Carangidae; genus Selene; species Selene dorsalis. The sequence continues at coordinate 30,197 of OMNW01020549.1, forward strand.
TTACCATCTACTGTGATTTAAGTTAATTCCATCCAGACTCGTACACGACGTCACATCAATGTTATGGTTGATTCCGACGATGCTTTCTTGCACCTACTGTGCACCAACAGCAGTTCATGTAATAACCATGAACAACGACACTTTCCTGAACGTTACATATAGTACCTTTAAAAGAAATCCTTCAAAAAAAACAAAAAACAAACAAAAAAAGACTCAAAAGAAGCCTCAACTCCTCTCACATCCAGCAGTGCTCTGTTACTGAATTGGCTTTTTTTTCCCCATGTGTGTAACGTGTTCGTCTTTGTGAACAAATGTTGCAACGACAGTCTTGGTTAGGAAGCACTTCCCTGAAAGACAACTCTGAGCACTGCTTTACATTTTGTGACTTCTGTTTGACACGTGCTTCACTTTCCTTCAAATAATCCGCTCGTCTCTCTCTCTCTCTCTCTCTCTCCCTCTCTCTCTCTCTGTCTCTCTCTCTCTCTCTCGCTCTCCCTCTCACCCCCTGGAAGAGACAGCAGATGCTGCTGTGTGTGCTTGTGTTTCATCCACTCTAAGTTTTTAATTATATTTCAGACG